>VKHL01000088.1:0-120246 GCA_015146655.1 Ochromonas danica | reverse complement strand
CTGAGATATTATATCCACTATATTATCTCTGATTGCTTAGTAGGTTACCTTAACAAAAGAGAAGAAAAAGAAGAAGAGAAGAAGAGAAGAAAAAGAAGAAGAGAAGAGTAATAAAATGAGCGGAAGACAAGAATTTTTTGACCAAGTATTTCAAGTGTTGTCATCTGTTGATGATCCTCGTGGCTTGACCTTCGCGGAAATTGGGAAACGAGTCCATCGTCGTAATTTTGATAATGTTCCAAAATGGGCAGCTATTCCAAGATCAGATGCTCGCTTTCAAGTGGACGGACAGAGATTAATGCTCAGGAGAAGAATACAAGATCAAATGCGTCGTGGTCAAGATCAGCCAGGAGGTGAGCAAGGTCAACGTCTAGAAAGTATCAAAGCCGCTCGTTCGTTCAGTGAATATTTAAAGTCTCGCAATGTCACGGGAGGATGGTCTGTTGATGCTGTCAAAAGTTCTTTTCTGAGATGGATGCTTGACAGCGGATGTCGATCAAATTTTAATAAAACTATCGCAGCTTTGAAAAATCAGAAATTGGCACGTATTGGTCAAAATCAATTTATCTATTTCTCTGGCCAAGAAAGAATATTCAATTTCGAAGCAATCCAGAGAAGCACTTGTGGTATTGTGATCAGCAATGTTGTTTTCGCTAGATGTGGTTTTATTAACTTTGACGGACGAAGACAAGGAAGATTGGCAATTCGCAATGAAGGAACTTTAACAAGATCCCTCTTAAGATGTGAATTCGTTAAAAATCCTACAATTTATTCGATTGGTATCTCCACCCCATTAACTATTAATCCAGGCCAAGAGGTGCAAGTATTAGTTTCCTGTGAAGCAACTGACTTCACTATTCCTACTGATGATACTTTAATTCTTACCTTCTCGGGATCTGGCAATGATTCCACCACAGTGCGGCAACAAATATATCTTCATGGTTCCATCCAGAGTTTTGAAGGCGAAGAGATACCTTATCAGAACGAAAAAGAAATGTCTGAGTATTTGAACTCCGTCGACTCAGAAGAAGACAAAAGCGTGGATTGGATCTATGAGCCCGCCACTCAGCTGTCCTCTAGCCTCCCCTTGAATCAGGCCTTGGAAAAAGCTCGACTTAAACGCCGATATGTTGTCGTCAACCTTCAGAATCACAACAGCTTAGCCTCACATTCGTTGAACAGAGATGTTTGGAGCGATGAAACGATCAAAAGCCTCTTGACAGAAGGTAATTATCAACTATGGCAACGAGGTCACACTTCTCTTCAAGGTATGGAATTCATGCAACAACAACAAAATAACATTGAAGAAAGCCAATTGCCAGTTATTATGATGCTGCATCCTGACACAAGAGATATGCTGTGGTTATGGAGAGGAATTATCACACCCGAAGACCTGACATCTCGCTTGATGGAGATTGCCGATGTACATCCCCTTGATGATGCTGTGCCTTCCCCTGTTGTCCTCTAGCTCTTTTGGCGAAAATCATCACGTTGCTGCTGGTGGCAATGGTAGCTGCTCAGAGGCATAAGAAAGTGGAAGATTGGCACATATTGTAATCCCCTTCCTTGTCCTGCTTCCCAAATGTTTCCACTGAATCCCACGGACCAGAGACTGTTCTCCCAATAATACTCAGAAATAATGTGGCTACGATGAAGTGATGTAATTTTAAACTCAAGCATTCAGAAAAGTTAGAAAGAACGAGTGAACGCTATTATTGATAGTATCTTCTTTTGGTAGGATTCAAACGGACAGGTTTACGTTTAGGCGTTCAAGATTCAGTCGATGAAATAGACACAATGGAGATCTTAGCGAATGCCTTCTGCACGCAATGGAAATATTACTTTCAAAAGGAGCATATAACTGCCAAGTTTCATCTCCTGGAAGCACATGGAATTGTACCAATTAGGACTTTTGGGACCATAGTGGAGCAGCAGATGGAAAATGTCCATCACGAAATTGATGAACAAAGAAGGCGATATAACAATAAAGGCAGGGGTAATAGTATGTTAGATCGTGATAGTAATAGAAGTAGTATGTTGGTCATCCCGTATGTCGATATGGAGATGGAAAACATTAAAGGTCGGAAAAGGGTACAAACTACAGAAAAGTATCTTGGACGAGAGAAAAGAGGAGGAAAGTAGAGCTTCCATCATTCAGATCTAATATTAGATCGAGTCGATTCATCACTTGATATTATTGGAAAACAAAAGGAAGAAATCTCCCTCAGAGAAATACTCAATTACCATGCGTTTACTTCATTCTTCGTTCAAAGCAATCTCGTTTCGAAATGAATCGAAGAAGAAGGCATTATTTTAATAATGATCGTCTATGTAGAAGAAAACAAATGATAATATTGACTGTTGCAAAGGGACACCATCAAACCATTTCATCGTTATTATAGTCTAAAACAACCAAACTAATTATTATAACCACCACGTCTTCGATAATATGTTCCTGTGAAATTCCAATGAATCTCACACAAAGTAGTACAGGCTCTTACTTCTTCACTTCGGACATTCATTCAATGATGTCCCAATTCCATTGATGTCAATGATTAATGATGGAACATTGAAGACCATGCTAAAAACAGACTTTTGGTGTTCGTTTTTCCACCGGAAACTAAAAAAGGAAGAAAAACGGAAATGAAAAACGTGTGGCTGGGGTGATTGTCTGCGTGGTGAAGGAGTGGTGGGGTGTGTTCTCTCAAAAAGCAGGCCAGACAGACAGACAGACAACAGAGACAACAGCAGAGACAAAGAAAAGAGACAACCATCACAATCAATCAAAAGACCTGAGATATTATATCCACTATATTATCTCTGATTGCTTAGTAGGTTACCTTAACAAAAGAGAAGAAAAAGAAGAAGAAGAAGAGAAGAATAAAATGAGCGGAAGACAAGATTTTTTTGACCAAGTATTTCAAGTGTTGTCATCTGTTGATCCTCGTGGCTTGACCTTCGCGGAAATTGGGAAACGAGTCCGTCGTCGTAATTTTAATAATGTTCCACAATGGGCAGCTATTCCAGGATCAGATGCTCGCTTTCAAGTGGACGGACAGAGATTATTGCTGAGAGCAGATAATGTGGAAGGTTGTCCAATCTCACCTGAAGACGCCGCCCCTCAGTTCAATGAATATTTGCAAAGATGCAATATTACAGGTGGCTTGTCCAATGATGAAGTTACGGCCCTCTTTACAGCATGGATGCGCGAATCTGGACTTCGCTCAAATTTTCATCGAACTATTGAAGCCATGAGGGAAAATGGCTTTGTTCACACTGGCCGGGATCAATTTCTCTACTTCACGTTCGCCGGTGAGGAGCAAATTGAAGATATTATTAAGGAACTTAAAAAAGATAAAGGCGGCATTGTCATTAGCGAGGTTAACTTCAATGCTCCCTTCATTGAGCTTGGTCGCGTTCCACCGTTAAGAGGGGAAGTGACCATTCGCAATAATGGGAATAGAACAAGGTCGATATCTAGATGCCGCTTCGCTAATAATACTGCAAGTTATAGCATCGATCTTAACTTTCCCGTGTCCATTAATCCAGGCCAGGAGGTGCAAGCATTTGTGTCCTATGAATCAGCTGCCTTGGGTGTTCACGCCGATACTCTAATTTTTACTTTCTCCGGGTTTACTATCGGTCGTGCTGTGCGACAAAGAACTATTCTCAATGAGGCCATTGCAGAAGCTATTAGCTCTCAAGGAGCTTACCAACGACCTGCTAGACGATCACGTAATCGAAGGCCTGGAAAAAGCCTTCATGGTGCCAAACCGGGATCCAGTTCGCCACGATTCGTTCGACGACTTCCTGATTACTTTATCCCCAAACAGTTTAATACCGATTTGAGTGAGGGAAGGATTCAAATTCAATATCTGTCTGATCGTGAGAACTTCCAGAATGCAACGGTGAGAAAGAGATCTTACGCTCAACTTTTCAACAATTTGCTGTACGATGAAGAGCGCGCAATGGAGAGAGACCTTGCGAACTATGCCATGGAAAATGTTTCATTAGGAAGGGAAGGCTCGCTCTTAGTGCTGACTGTCCCAGGATTGGCTGAGAAGCGTCCCTCAGTGCTCATTGGCGATAGTGTCACACTTTATCGCCATGGTGTAGACGATAACACAAAATATGTTGGAAAGGTATGGATTGTACGTCAACAAGAGTGCTGCTTGAATGTTCCTCGCAAGCTATTGGAAATATACAAGCCAAACATGAAGTTTGATGTTGAGTTTTCTTTGAATCGACTACCACTAAATATCATGCATAATACTCTCAGTTTATTGCGGAACAACAACTCTCCTGCTATGGATAACATACTCTTTCCATCTGAATCAACTGATTTACAACACAATGTGCCAAACGGTCAAGTTTCCAACAATAATCTGAATGGCCATCAAATAATGGCAGTTAGAAGAGTAATCGAGAGAGCAGAGTTAAATCCAGGCGCTCAAGTACCACCATTTGTCATTTTTGGTCCTCCTGGTACTGGAAAAACGTCCACTATGGTTGAGGCTATTTTGCAAGTGGCGAAGAAGTTTCCCAAGAAAAAGTTATTGGTGGAGGCTCCTAGCAATGCTGCCGCCGATGTTCTCCTTAGTCGTCTTTCAATTGCTGGTGGGATCTCTAACGAGTTAATGTTTCGTCTCATGTCATATCAGCGCAACTCTTCTGAGATTGAAGGCCATTTATTAAACTATTGTCGTCAAGATAATCACCAACACTTCATTTGCCCCATCATGGATGAGTTGAATAATTATCAGATTATAGTCAGTACTTGCAGTATGGCGAGCAAACTATATCATTTCGGGATGCCTGAAAATCATTTTGATTTTGTCTTTATTGATGAGTGTGGTCATTCTTTGGAACCAGAGGTCATCTCCAGCTTCATCAATTTATCTCCAAGTGCTCGCATCATATTGGCAGGTGATCCCAAACAGCTTGGTCCGGTCATAGTTTCAGCAACAGCCAAGGAAGGCGGCCTGCAGCAATCCATATTAGATCGTTATACAGGAGAGATCGCCCTCTATCGCCATTACGAAGACAGATTTCAGGACACGCAAGGATATGATTCCCGCTATATCGTGCAACTGGTGAATTGTTATCGTTGTCATCCAGCGATCATTGCAGTGCCTAATGGACTGTTCTATAATAATAGCTTGATCCCCTCAGCTCCAGAAGCGGTCGTTAATTCTCTGTTGAATTGGGAAGCGCTCCCCAACAATCACTTCCCTGTATTATTCCACGGATGCCAAGGCGAACATGAACGTGAGCTTAATAGCCCCTCTTGGTTCAATACTACAGAAGTGGAACAAGTTATCGATCATATTCAAAGCCTCATACACTTTGGCGTAAGAGGGCAAGAAATTGGAGTAATTTCGCCTTATAATAAGCAGGTCAAGAAAATCCGCCGGGCACTCGAGTTTATTCATGAAAACGACATCACTGTGGGCAGTTGCGAACAATTCCAGGGCCAAGAGCGAAGAGTGATCATTATCTCCACTGTGAGATCGAGCACCGAATATGTGGAGTTTGATAGAAGGCATGACATTGGTTTCCTCAATAACCCCAAACGCTTCAATGTTGCAATCACACGAGCGAAAGCTCTTTTGATTGTGGTGGGCAATCCATTCTTCTTGAGAAGCGATCCTAATTGGGCAGCTCTCTTGGCGCATTGCCACGAAAATAATAGCTACAGCGGAGTTCCGATTGAACTAGGTAATTTGGAAGAACGACTGCTCGCGTTACAGCTTTTACAAATGGATTTGAATGGAGAAGATTAGAACATATCGATTTGAATTTGCTAAGTGAGCATAGTTCCATATGTATTGCTGATATTTGTAATAAGATTACACTCATATTCCAGTAATTTTGGTTAATGTGATGGGTGGTTCTAGCAGTATTCTTCTAGTGGAAGCTCGTGGTGGCGTTGGTTGTGGAAGAATGTTGAGACATTACCACAAGTCAATCCTCTAAAAGGTAGGGAAACAGTCCATCTTTAACATGGCGAGGACTTCGACTTGGCGTTAGAACTATTTTCCTGCGTAGGCTCGCCGATCTTAGTAGCCACCCTTCTCCCTGCTATATGGATTTATGCATCTTAATTGATTCGATTCTTATCAGGAAATTCCGAGCACAACAGTAGTTATTCTGGCAGTTAATTCATTCATTTGAATGAGAGACATCTTTTCATCCATACAATCCAGAAGAATCCAATTCCGCAGAAGTTCCATGGAATCCACTTGCCTCAAAAAGGAAACAAAACGCTCGTTAACTTAAGACAGGAACCGTTGCACAAACAAAACAACACTTTGATTCCAAAGCAGTCCACAGAGAGAGCAGAGTCCAGTTGTGGAAAAAGCAGTTGAGCGCTCCGAAGTTCCCAGAGGGTCTACCCCAATTGCGCATTGATAACAACTGATCTGTTGAAGTCAAGAAGAACACAATGGATTGCTTTTGTGGAGGCAAAAGAACACATCCCTATCAGTCGCCAAAAAACAAAAAAAACATGCCCGGGAACAAATTTGTTGAAGTCCAAGCAACACAGAAGTCTTCACAAGATTCCTCCGCTTCTTCGTCGACTTTTCTTGGTATCTTACCAAGAAGTGATGGTAAGTAAATTCCTATGTCTTTCATGACGACTGACTGAGACCTGATGATTTATCGTGTTGGGGACTAGCTGGAAGTAATGGCTATCTTCGTCGTTATCAACGTCCTCTTTGCAGTCCAGGCAATGAGCATAACAAAGATATCATCTCTATCGCTCTATTAAGGAAACCAGATGACATTCAACCTCATCCCATCATCGTTACTGCTAGTATGGATGGTACCGCTAAGTTGTGGGACCTTTATTCTGGTGCTTATCTGAAAACGTTTGTTCATTGTAATAAAGCAAACGATAGTTATGGTGTCCCCATGAAACTTAATGCTGTTCACGCGCATACCTTTGAATCGAAGGGGTCGATCGTGGTGACGTGTAGTGATGATTGCACGGCGTTTATATGGAGAGCAACGGATGGTTCTATTGTTTGGCAACTCAATCGAGATCGAGCTATTCACACGAAGCCCATTTCCTCCGCTATTCTCATTGATCATGAGAAAGCGGTGGTAGCATTGGGTTCACATGATCGAAGTTGTAGTATTTGGGAGTTAGGGAACGGGAACTGTCTCTATCGGTTTAGTAATGCTTATCATACAGACCTACTGTTGTCCTTAACAATGCATATCACGGGTCCTAGACTGGAGGATATAATCTTCATTACCGCCTCATGGGATAAAACGGTACTCTTCTGGCCACTGACTAACTTGCAGGTCTCAGAGGAAGATCAAGCGAGGAGCTATCGAATAGTGGAGCCTCAACCAGAGAAACTCACTGGCCATAAGAAGAGTGTAACTACGATTTGGGCTCACAACGTGGCTTTGCGTGATCGAGATATTGCCATGTATGGTGACGGTAGATCCTGTGTGGACTCCTCCGAATGGAGAACTTATCCAGTTCTTGTGACGGGTAGTCTCGATAAGACTGCGATAGTTTGGGACTTCAACACTCGTGAACAAATTCATCTGTTAGCAGGTCACAGTAGTCGAGTGAATGCTGTTCGTGTAGTTCCTGGAGAAGATGATTTCAGTCCACCCAGCATCATTACTGCAGGCGATGACCAGCTAGTGATGATTTGGGATATGATAACAGGAGAAAGAATACGTACTCTGAACCATCATGCCAAGATACTATCTCTGTCAGTATTCAATTCCCCTTTTGGCTTGGTGATTATCACGGGAGGGAGTGATAAGAGAGCTACCGTGTGGGATTTAACTCGTAGCAATCGTATTCGTCATCTTACTACTGGTCCTGTGACAGGGATTGGTGTGTACGAACCTCGTCCAGGAGATGCAGTCACGAAGACTAATTGCTCGAAAGTCATTATTGGTGATGTTCTGAAAGTGTCCACCGTCTTCGATTTGAAAAGTGGATCTGTGATGGAAAAAGTGGAAGGTCATGGTGATCGATTAAATTTCTTGGTGATGCATGTTCCCAAAGATATTGCACAACCTTCTTATTTTGTAACCTGTTCCAATGATGCCACAGCGAAAGTATGGAATGCATCCACTCATTCACTACACAGTACGTTAAAGCAGCACGAGAAAGTGGTGTTTGCATTGGCTATCTATAGCCCTGAGAAATGTCATCCCGACAGCATAGGGAATCGAAAGGAGTTATCAAAGACGTTAGTTATCACGGGTAGTCTTGATACTCATATCCGATTTTGGGATCTGGATAAAACAGGCGATGTCACAACATCCGATTATGCTATTCTACATGCTCATGGTGCCTTCGTGAGAGCTTTAGCAGTCTATCATCCTCAGATTGATAGTGATACACCGTTGTTAATTAGTGGATCTTATGACTTGACGGCGAAGATTTGGGATTTGCGAACTTTAAGATGTCTTCGCACTCTGATTGGTCATGTCGATTATGTCTTCCTCTTGTCCATCTATGATCCGTTTGCTCATTTAGGAGTGGAAGAAGCTGAAGAGAGAGGCCTCACTTCACCGTATGTGATCACAGGAAGCTATGATCGCACAGCGATTGTCTGGGATATGCGTTCGGGACATCCAATTCGCACGTTGAAAGGTCACAAAGACAGTGTGACTGCCATGGATCTCTATGTGCCAAGAAATCCATATGACTCCCCATTACTAATCACAGGTAGTATTGATACCTTAGTGATTATTTGGGATTTGTTTAGTGGAGAAGCATTACAACGGTTAGTAGGACACACAGATCGTGTTTGCTTTATACACGTCCATCAACCACAAGACAAAAATAGTCATCCACTTCTCCTCTCAGGAAGTGATGATAAAACAACTATTATCTGGGAAGACGCACTCTATTCCATACCTTTCATGCCGTTACGAGATGCTGTCAATCGTGCCTTTCTATCCGATCTGCCACTAGAAGATTGGCCATTAATAACAAGTCTAGCTCAAAAATATGGCTCTTCGTTGTTTATGGAGAATACGAATCTATTTTTCATGGCAATTGAAAATGAGAGACCTGATTTCATCCTGAAGTTTCGAAGCTGTCTGAGCAAATGTCTTCGATCCGTGAAGAATTTTGAAGTTGATGGGAAATCATTGAGTCTTCTAGAATATGCCTTGGCCAAATGTGATCTGATCTCTATCCGTGCTATTTTACTAAGTTGGTCAGAGAATTTGAATTTGGATATTGAAGATTTATTAACACAAAATGTCTTTCATGCTTGTTATTTCTTTTTGACTTTGAAAGAATTGGTTCCATTAAGTCAGAAATATCCTATGGAATATTTACTCTTTATCTCCTCGATCCAACTTGTTCGTAATCATCCTTCTTTATTAGGAGATGTCAAAGAGAAAGTACTTCATCAAACTCTTCGTTATGAAATTGCCGGAACGCATGACCGGTCTGCAGTATTTGAAGATGTCTGGGCACAACAGTTTGTTACTTCTTCCTTTGGTGCAAGAGTGATTGATATTTGGGAAAGAATCTTTTCTCGTCGACCACCACCTGATCAACCTGTAACATCTTTGTTGTTACCATTAAAACAACCATCTGATCTCTATAATGGATTTGGCGTCTATTCTGATGTCTCAGAACAGCTACAGAATATGTCCATCTTTGATTCTGCGGTTGGTATTTATACTGTACAGTATTTCTGGCTGCGGTTTAGTCGAGAATTACATGTACGAAGCATGGTCATTTATTTGGCAATTTTGGCAGCATTTATGATTGTGATTTACACCTATCAATTTAATTACACACCAGGAAAGAGTCTTGGTCGGGATATTGCTATGAATGGGTATATTGCCTTGGTGATCTTAGCCTTCTTCTATTATTCTATAGAAGAGAGCAGACAAATACGTAAACTATATTGGGATTCATTCTCAGGGGCCCAGTTTGATTGGACCGTCATTCTTGCTCACTTTGCACGAGATATTTGGAATACGATTGATGCTGCAGTGATTCTCACTGGAGTGCCGGGTCTTCTGATCATGCTAGTATTGCAAAGGATGACGCCCACGTCACGCATCTATCTTGCACTCTGTTCCGTATTAATGTGGTTTAAAATCCTTTACTTCTTACGTCCTTTCTCTAATTCAGGTCCATTGGTGGTCATGATCATACGTATAGCATATGAAATCCGCTTCTTACTTGTTGTTTTGCTTTTGGTCCTCTGTGGCTTTGCCCAAGGATTTTGGTTGATTTCCAATGTTGATCCAAGTCTTCCGTTTGGCACCGTGAAGCTTGCATTGATTAATTGCTTCATGTATATGCTGGGTAATATCTCTGACTTCATGTTTGAAGGGAGTGTGGCCCCGAGCTTTGGCAGCTTCTTGGTTGTGATCTTCTTGGTCATCATGATGATTTTGATGCTCAATCTGCTGATTGCTTTGATGGGAGACACTTTCTCAGCTGTTCGAGCGGAAGGTGCAGCTCTTTGGCGTAAGGAACAAGCGTCTATTATCTATGAGGAGTGTTTTCTTCTAGCGCATCGAATCAGGACACATCGCTTCATCCATGTCTTAAAATATACTTCAGATTTACAAATTGATGTACAAGATGATGAACCTCCTTTGGAGAAAAGTGTACGAGATAGTGCATCACATGTGACCTCTTTTACACCGTTCGAAGAGGACAAGTCTGGGGCAGAGGGATAATGTTGAGTAAGCATACGTATAGTATTTTGTTCATTGAATAACTATTGAAAAGAGAGTGGTGTATTTGTTGTTTTGTGGCAAACTATGCTATTGAAATTTATATAGCCCCTGTGGTAAGGGCCATTGTTATAAATTCATTTAACATTGGCAGTGAAATAAATTATTAGACATCCCGTCTTGTCTTTTCAGACATCTTTCTCATTTCAGACATAGTACAAACGCGCGATAATCGAACCCAACACAAAACCGCGTTAAGTTACGACAACTTTAACCCAACACCAAACGAACACACCAAACGGTCAAATGGGACTGTTGAGTCAAAAAAACAATGATAACCTTTCCCTCCATCAAGAAAGAAGCAATTGTCATTCCTATACTAATGATGTCTAATACCATGAAAAATTCTTCTAATCTAAATGAATTAGAAGCAAAAATTGCTACTTTAGAACGTTCTAACTTTGATTTAAAACTTCAATTGCATTATTTAAATAAGAAATATGCCAATGCTACCAACAATCCTGATATTACAGGTCCAGAAGTAAATATCAACGTGATTGAAGATCGTAGTGCAGATATTTTAGGATTACGTGAAGAATTAGATTATGCTAAAAAGCGCATTCTTGAATTAGAAAGTGAAATCTTACAAATTCAATTAGTACGTGATAAAGAGAAGACAGAATATCAACTAGGCTACTACGGATCCAGTAACCAGTCACGAGGTATTACCAAGAGAAGTGAATTAACTATGAAGGTTCTTACTTGCATTGAGTTATGTATTGCCAGTCTGCTTTGGGTTCTCTGGGTCTCTTGGCTTTCATAAGGACTGCTAAGTCCTAGCAAGGACTGCTCCACAATTAAGAATACTCTTATCAATAGGATAACGAGGTTTTACATAGATTTCATTTGAAATCCCATGATCTTTGCATCAGCAACTACTCCATTTGCAGTGTAGACGACAAAGCATTCCATGGATGGATATCTAGCATTGGCACTGCTTACATAGATCAGAGTATGTTTAGTACACTTTTCGACCTTTTCATTCATGAACTCTCTGGCACCTTCCAAAGTATCACATTCATCAGGCAGAGTAACAAATTCTAAGTCAGGATTGACTTCGCTATCAAGTCCAAAAATGCATAACCCCAATGAGCAAGTAGCATTCGCAATATGATAGCCACTTGAACTGTGCACTCCCAAGCCAGGCCGCTGTGCTTTGAGCTTAAATGAGGCAAAAGGTTGTTCAGAATCTCGAGTAGCACTGCTGTAGATCTGTTTATATTCAACTGACATAATATCTCCTAAACATAACAGAGAGGGTAGGATACCATCGAATTCTCATCCACACTAAGAAATGAAGCATAATACCTGGAAACAGTTGGGTTACGATAGCCTGACATCAATTCACGTATAAAGAATCGCAGGACTTCAGCTTTCTTTTCGATTAGAATTGTGATATTCATCTGCCAAAAGCGTCGTCTTGGAGTTACAAAACAACCATCATGATGGCCAGCGTCATTTTTAGAGCAATACACCAATGAAGGAATGTAACCCAACCAAGCTGCTTCCTCTTCAGTTAAACCTTCACAACACGAAGACATTCCTCGCAGCTCATCTAATTCATGCGCCAGTGACATATCAACAGTGATAATGCCTCTATTACTCGCTTTTTCCCGCTGTCGACCCATAACATCAAGGGTTCGCAATCCGTTTGCTTCAATAGAGACAGGATAATGAGAGGTAAATACTAGGTAGCGACCCGGAATATCAAGAAATAAATGTCTTAGAAGTGCTGCAGCTTCTTCGTCCAAATTGTCGAGGTTGTTAAGCTTATCGATCAAAAGAGCAGTATTTTGGTCCTTCAAGTGGTTAACAAGAGCATCACGATCTACAACAATATTAAGATCTTCTTCCAGTGGAAAGTGTACCAATTGTATACCAATGAGTCGTAGAATGGCTTGACTGGCTGTTTCGTCAACCAACTGGATGAAAGGTTGAGCTCCACTACCATTGAAGGAGATCATGATAGGATTAACACGCCCATCTTCCTTCAGTTGATTGAGCAGATAGATAAGGTCACCACTGATACAGCGTACAGGGCTCCTCCCCTAGTCTTAATGAGATTTACTCGTGGTGGGAAGACTGCTCAAAGTGACAGTCTTCCCACCACGAGCAAATCTCATTAAGACTAGGGGAGGAGCCCTGTACGCTGTATCAGTGGTGACCTTATCCATCTGCTCATAGATTATGGATACACACTGGTCACTAACACGTTCCAAATCGACAAATGAGTGACTACCCAAATCCGTAGTAAGGGTATTTACACACTCGGAGACTTGCTTTGAGAATGTCTTGACTTCAATTGTAGGTTTTCTTAATCCTAAGGAGGGCATGGGGCATGAGAGGGGGTGGATATAAGATATAGGGTACCTACGATGAGGAGGACATGGAATAGAGTGATATAACAGGCAATCCTTACCGGGTAGGTGCATCGGGGGATGGGGAGTTTCTTCTTCAAGGACAAGTCCTCCTATCGGGCGAAATTCACATAAAGAGAGAGATGAGTGAGAAAGCAAGTAGTAGAGAAAATCAGTCCTTACCTGGTATAATTGTGCGTGGGTGATCAGGATCATATGCCAGTCAGGATCATATTTCGAACACATGAGACACTATGCAGCCTTTGTTTCAAGGGGGACAAAATCGTCAAAGCATAAAGTGCAATTTTGGTTACGCTCAAGTCTTGTCGTCATTTATCAATAAGATAATAATACTTGTAAGATGATTGACAAAAACGGCAAGCCCCCGCGGAAAGCAATTTTGGCCCGAAATGCTCTTTGTTAATAACTTTCGATGTAATTAATATTACGCTATAATTTCAAATGCGTTTGATTCTGTATCGAATTAAGAACGCATTCATCAAAAAGGAATTTAAATTTACTTATTTTTGACCAATTACAGATCAAAAAATCGCAGAAAATACAAAAAAATGCAAACTCCTACAACTTTATCAAGATCACTTTGTTTCACTTCAAATAAGTCATTTTAGAAATAGATTTGGAAGCTATTTAATGGCATATAAATCGAATAGTTGCATGAGGCGTAATAGTGTTGATATTCAGTTTTCAAAATCATAGTACTTTTTTTTCCAAGTCGATTTACAGCCGTGTAACTTGTTTTCATTCGGTGAAAAGAACATGGTCGGTAGCAGCTCGATATACTACATGCTTCGGGTACCCTCAATTGTCAATGTTGAAAGTCTTTTGTCTCTTACAAGCGATTGTTGATTGTGTCTAGCTATATCCCATTTTTTGACGAATTTCAAAAAACGTCTTCCGATTTCAATTTCGGGCCTTCAATTTCAGATATTGCTCAGCAAACGCCTTTGCCCTGTTTTATACATCCATTAAAATATATGGTCAAACTTTCGTCGATTTTAATGAAGTAGTCATTGAGAATTCTTCGAAAATAGGCAAAGATGAAAACATGAACAATCGAGCTTTCCGCGGGGGAAGTCAAAAGTTCGCTTTTGATTTTCTCGATATTCTTCCCTTTCGAACCCACACAGAGGAGGCTAAAAGCGGGAAAATCAAGAACGCAAATATGGCTAAACTGCGTTAAGTTACGGCAACTTTGACCCAACACCAAACGAACACACAAAACGGTCATACGGACTTGTTGAGTCAAAAAATAATGGTCAACTTTCCGTCAAGAAAGAAGCAATTGTCATTCCTATACTAATGATGTCTAATACCATGAAAAATTCTTCTAATCTAAATGAATTAGAAGCAAAAATTGCTACTTTAGAACGTTCTAACTTTGATTTAAAACTTCAATTGCATTATTTAAATAAGAAATATGCCAATGCTACCAACAATCCTGATATTACAGGTCCAGAAGTAAATATCAACGTGATTGAAGATCGTAGTGCAGATATTTTAGGATTACGTGAAGAATTAGATTATGCTAAAAAGCGCATTCTTGAATTAGAAAGTGAAATCTTACAAATTCAATTAGTACGTGATAAAGAGAAGACAGAATATCAAAGAGCATTACAAATTAAACCAAACGATAGTCTAGTTACAGAAGAAAATAGAAGAAGAGAACGTGAAGTAGCCATGGCAATAGCAGAACATGATGCTTTATTAATCGCTAAATTACGTGATGATTTAAGTCATTTTGAAGAAATCAAACAACAACAAGAGAAAACTATGCAAGAAATGATGGAGGAAATGGAAAAGAAAGAAAAAGAATTGAAGAAAGTAATAAATGAGAAAACAGAATTAGAAGAAGAATTAAAGAATGCTAACAATTCTTTAACAACAACTTCTCATCGTCAACGTCAGATGGGGAATAACAATAATAATGGTAATGGAAATGGTAATCCTATGGTCTTCTCGGCTAGTAGTGATGGCCAACAAACTTCAATTGTAATTAATTCCAGTGCTTTTGCTGCGGGCGCTACCATTGGTGGTGGCAGTAGTGGAAACTCAACAAATGGATCTGTAGGAGGAATGAATCCAACTTCTTTTCTCATCCATCAAGGAGGTGTTGGTAGTGGTGGTATACCTATGCTTCCTTCTCCTGCTACTACTGCAGCTTCGATGGGTAGTGGAGCATTGACCTATCCTGCTGCCATGAGACCTTCCTCACACCCTAGCTTTGATGCTTTACGTAATGAAAATGAACAATTAAAACAACGTCTTGCTTTAATGGAAGAGTCTGTACGTAACCAACAAGTTGTGATTGATAATATGAAAGCATCAGCAGTTAATATTAGTACAATTGAAGGTGAAGAAAGTAAACGATTAGAAGCAGAATTGGATAAATGTATTGAAGATCGTGAGAAATTAAAAGAGAGATTACAAAAAATTGAATTAGAATTTGAATTAGCGTGTCGTCATATTAAAGAGTTGAGTAATCATCTAAATGAAAGAGATCCAGCTTATTTAACAGGACAAGACTTCATTTATTCATCCTATCGTAGTAAGGCTCTATCTGGTGTGAATAGAGTAGTAGATACATCTGCTTTAACTCAACAAAATACTGTGAAAGAGTTGACAGCTGCGAAACAAGAAGTCCAACAATTAACAAAAGCTAATGAACTCTATAGGTAATGTGTTAGAATTTTCTATTCATTTTTGGTGTGTAACGCTTCTGTGTTGTTGTTGTTGTTGTTGTTGCTTGTTGACAGGCAAAGGGAGTCAGAGTTATTGTCTGCTCTGGAAGGAGTTGTTAAACGTTGTCAAGAGCTAGAGGAGCAAGCTTCTTTCCCAAAACTACGTCGATAAGAGTCATCAATTTACAATTGTCATCAATCATTTCGCCCTCTTTTGATAAATAAGGCATTATTTTGATCTAGTGGTGATGGTAAAGCTCATCAATCAGTCTTGATATTGGCCTTGAACTGCATGTAAGAAATTAACAGTTGTTATTTCGTGTCAACACATACAGACCAACTACTCTTTTCAAGAGCTTGTCGCTATCTTACACTTATAAATCATTGTTAGAGGGCAGCAGTATCGATGAGTATCGATGAGATATACTTCACATCGCTAGCCAGAGTTCTTTCGGATACTTTTGGGTGGGTAAGGCAAGTCAATCAAGAAGACCAGGCAAGATTAGGCAATCAATTGTGAGATAGAAAACGACGGTGTGAAATGAACGAGAAGAGAGTTGGACCTTAACTTCACACGATGGAGGTTAACTTCACGAAATTGGGAAAATGAGTGGAAAGCCTTAACTTCACAAGGCGGGGGTGACTGGAGTGCATTGAGAGGATCTTCTGTTGAAGTCGAAGTCAACAACAACACGAAGACAGGATGAGTTGCTTTTGTCGAGGCAAAACAATACATGTCTGGGAACAAGTCTGTTGAAGTCCAAGTAGCACAGAAGTCTTCACGGGATTCCTCCTCTTCTTCATCTGCTTTTCTTGGTATCTTACCAAGAAGTGATGGTAAGTAAATTCCTATGTCTTTCATGACGACTGGCTGAGACCTGATGATTTATCGTGTTGGGGACTAGCTGGAAGTAATGGCTATCTTCGTCGTTATCAACGTCCTCTTTGCAGTCCAGGCAATGAGCATAACAAAGATATCATCTCTATCGCTCTATTAAGGAAACCAGATGACATTCAACCTCATCCCATCATCGTTACTGCTAGTATGGATGGTACCGCTAAGTTGTGGGACCTTTATTCTGGTGCTTATCTGAAAACGTTTGTTCATTGTAATAAAGCAAACGATAGTTATGGTGTCCCCATGAAACTTAATGCCGTTGACGCGCATACCTTTGAATCGAAGGGATCCATTGTGGGGTCGATCGTGGTGACGTGTAGTGATGATTGCACGGCGTTTATATGGAGAGCAACGGATGGTTCTATTGTTTGGCAACTCAATCGAGATCGAGCTATTCACACGAAGCCCATTTCCTCCGCTATTCTCATTGATCATGAGAAAGCGGTGGTAGCATTGGGTTCACATGATCGAAGTTGTAGTATTTGGGAGTTAGGGAACGGGAACTGTCTCTATCGGTTTAGTAATACTTATCATACAGACCTACTGTTGTCCTTAACAATGCATATCACGGGTCCTAGACTGGAGGATATAATCTTTATTACCGCCTCATGGGATAAAAGTGTACTCTTCTGGCCACTGACTAACGTGCCAAAGGAAGATCAAGCGAGGATCTATCGAATAGTGGAGCCTCTACCAGAGAAACTCACTGGTCATAAGAAGAGTGTGACTACGATTTGGGCTCACAACGTGGCTTTGCGTGATCGAGATATTGCCATGTATGGTGACGGTAGATCCCATGTGGACTCCTACTCCGGTGAGAGAACTTATCCAGTTCTTGTGACGGGTAGTCTCGACAAGACGGCGATAGTTTGGGACTTCAACACTCGTGAACAAATTCATCTGTTAGCAGGTCACAGTAGTCGAGTGAATGCTGTTCGTGTAGTTCCTGGAGAAGATGATTTCAGTCCACCCAGCATCATTACTGCAGGCGATGACCAGCTAGTGATGATTTGGGATATGATAACAGGAGAAAGAATACGTACTCTGAACCATCATGCCAAGATACTATCTCTGTCAGTATTCAATTCCCCTTTTGGCTTGGTGATTATCACGGGAGGGAGTGATAAGAGAGCTACCGTGTGGGATTTAACTCGTAGCAATCGTATTCGTCATCTTACTACTGGTCCTGTGACAGGGATTGGTGTGTACGAACCTCGTCCAGGAGATGCAGTCACGAAGACTAATTGCTCGAAAGTCATTATTGGTGATGTTCTGAAAGTGTCCACCGTCTTCGATTTGAAAAGTGGATCTGTGATGGAAAAAGTGGAAGGTCATGGTGATCGATTAAATTTCTTGGTGATGCATGTTCCCAAAGATATTGCACAACCTTCTTATTTTGTAACCTGTTCCAATGATGCCACAGCGAAAGTATGGAATGCATCCACTCATTCACTACACAGTACGTTAAAGCAGCACGAGAAAGTGGTGTTTGCATTGGCTATCTATAGCCCTGAGAAATGTCATCCCGACAGCATAGGGAATCGAAAGGAGTTATCAAAGACGTTAGTTATCACGGGTAGTCTTGATACTCATATCCGATTTTGGGATCTGGATAAAACAGGCGATGTCACAACATCCGATTATGCTATTCTACATGCTCATGGTGCCTTCGTGAGAGCTTTAGCAGTCTATCATCCTCAGATTGATAGTGATACACCGTTGTTAATTAGTGGATCTTATGACTTGACGGCGAAGATTTGGGATTTGCGAACTTTAAGATGTCTTCGCACTCTGATTGGTCATGTCGATTATGTCTTCCTCTTGTCCATCTATGATCCGTTTGCTCATTTAGGAGTGGAAGAAGCTGAAGAGAGAGGCCTCACTTCACCGTATGTGATCACAGGAAGCTATGATCGCACAGCGATTGTCTGGGATATGCGTTCGGGACATCCAATTCGCACGTTGAAAGGTCACAAAGACAGTGTGACTGCCATGGATCTCTATGTGCCAAGAAATCCATATGACTCCCCATTACTAATCACAGGTAGTATTGATACCTTAGTGATTATTTGGGATTTGTTTAGTGGAGAAGCATTACAACGGTTAGTAGGACACACAGATCGTGTTTGCTTTATACACGTCCATCAACCACAAGACAAAAATAGTCATCCACTTCTCCTCTCAGGAAGTGATGATAAAACAACTATTATCTGGGAAGACGCACTCTATTCCATACCTTTCATGCCGTTACGAGATGCTGTCAATCGTGCCTTTCTATCCGATCTGCCACTAGAAGATTGGCCATTAATAACAAGTCTAGCTCAAAAATATGGCTCTTCGTTGTTTATGGAGAATACGAATCTATTTTTCATGGCAATTGAAAATGAGAGACCTGATTTCATCCTGAAGTTTCGAAGCTGTCTGAGCAAATGTCTTCGATCCGTGAAGAATTTTGAAGTTGATGGGAAATCATTGAGTCTTCTAGAATATGCCTTGGCCAAATGTGATCTGATCTCTATCCGTGCTATTTTACTAAGTTGGTCAGAGAATTTGAATTTGGATATTGAAGATTTATTAACACAAAATGTCTTTCATGCTTGTTATTTCTTTTTGACTTTGAAAGAATTGGTTCCATTAAGTCAGAAATATCCTATGGAATATTTACTCTTTATCTCCTCGATCCAACTTGTTCGTAATCATCCTTCTTTATTAGGAGATGTCAAAGAGAAAGTACTTCATCAAACTCTTCGTTATGAAATTGCCGGAACACATAACGGATTTGCAGTATTTGAAGATGTATGGAAACATCTAATTGTTATCCCTACTGTGAGTGCAAGAGTGATTGATATTTGGGAAAGAATCTTTTCTCGTCGACCACCGCCTGAACAACCTGTAACATCTTTGTTGTTACCATTAAAACAATCACCTGATCTATATAATGGATTTGGTGTATATGCTGATGTCTCAGAACAGCTACAGAATATGTCCATCTTTGATTCTGCGGTTGGTATTTATACTGTACAGTATTTCTGGCTGCGGTTTAGTCGAGAATTACATGTACGAAGCATGGTCATTTATTTGGCAATTATGGTAGCATTTACAATTGTGATTTACAACTATCAATATTACTATACGCCAGGAGAGAGTCGTAGTGGGGATATTGCTATGAATTGCTATATTGTCCTGGTGATCTTAGCCTTCTTCTATTATTCTATAGAAGAGAGCAGACAAATACGTAAACTATATTGGAATTCATCCCCAGGGGCCCAGTTTGATTGGACCGTCATTCTTGCTCACTTTGCACGAGATATTTGGAATACGATTGATGCTGCAGTGATTCTCACTGGAGTGCCGGGTCTTCTGATCATGCTAGTATTGCAAAGGATGACGCCCACGTCACGCATCTATCTTGCACTCTGTTCCGTATTAATGTGGTTTAAAATCCTTTACTTCTTACGTCCTTTCTCTAATTCAGGTCCATTGGTGGTCATGATCATACGTATAGCATATGAAATCCGCTTCTTACTTGTTGTTTTGCTTTTGGTCCTCTGTGGCTTTGCCCAAGGATTTTGGTTGATTTCCAATGTTGATCCAAGTCTTCCGTTTGGCACCGTGAAGCTTGCATTGATTAATTGCTTCATGTATATGCTGGGTAATATCTCTGACTTCATGTTTGAAGGGAGTGTGGCCCCGAGCTTTGGCAGCTTCTTGGTTGTGATCTTCTTGGTCATCATGATGATTTTGATGCTCAATCTGCTGATTGCTTTGATGGGAGACACTTTCTCAGCTGTTCGAGCGGAAGGTGCAGCTCTTTGGCGTAAGGAACAAGCGTCTATTATCTATGAGGAGTGTTTTCTTCTAGCGCATCGAATCAGGACACATCGCTTCATCCATGTCTTAAAATATACTTCAGATTTACAAATTGATGTACAAGATGATGAACCTCCTTTGGAGAAAAGTGTACGAGATAGTGCATCACATGTGACCTCTTTTACACCGTTCGAAGAGGACAAGTCTGGGATAAAGGCATAATGTGACATGGGAGATGAATGTTGAGTAGCATACACATAAACGTATTAAGTATTTTGTTCGTTGGATAACTATTGATAAGACAGAGTGGTGTATTTGTTTTGTATGACAAACTATACTATTGAAAGTTATATAGCCCATGTGGTAAGGGCGATTGTTATGAATTCGTTTAACATTGATAGTCTAGTATTGGAATAGAATATTAGACATCCCTGATTTTTTGACCAATTTTGTCTTTAAATTTTAAGTTTGGGGCTTTTAAATTCAGATACTCTCTGCTCCCCCTGTTTTCTACTATCGATAGTATATCCATTCAAATATATGGTCAAACGTTCAGCGATTTTAATGAAATAGCTATTGAGAAGTTTTCGAAAATAGTGAAAATGCAGGCAGGTTTATATCTCGTCTATTCATACAGTTCATGGACATCTCGATCTTTCCCATTTTAGACACCAAATATCGCAAATACTGAATACGCTAAATCCGACCGGGAGAGTAGACGTTAAAGCTTTGACCCAACATCCAATATCAACGTTATTTGAAGATCGTAGAAAGTGGTAGTGCTGACATAAATTTATTGGGATCACACAAATTACGGATTACACTAAAATCCGCATTCTGATTCTTGAATTAGAAAGTGAATGCCCAAAACTTGATTTTCGCCCCTCTCTCACTCTCAAACCCACGTTTTCAAGAGCTTGTCATTATCTTACACGTATAAATCATTGTTAAAGGGTAGCAGTATCAATGACAAAACGATACTTCACATCGCTAGCTAGAGTTCTTTCGTATGCTTCATTAATCCGATCAGCAGATATGACTTCAACATCAGACACAATGTTCTTGCGTCCACAGAAGTCCAACATCTCTTGAGTCTCACGAATACCACCAAACAAGGAACCAGTGAGTAAACGACGGCCTTCCACCAAAGGATGATTATACATTGCGAGAGGTTTCTCAGGAATACCCAACATCACCATAATACCATCATGCTTCAACAGACGAAGATAGGCATTGATATCATGATCTGCTGCAATAGTGTTCAGGATGAAATCGAAAGTACCCATCACAGACTTGAGCTCATCGCCATTCTTTGTGTCAACATAAGCATCAGCATGTAAATCAGTCAATGCAGATCCCTTCTTGGAAGTACCTCTAGATAATACAGTTGTATGCGCACCAAGAGCCAAACCAAACTTTACACCCATATGACCTAAACCACCCAAACCAGCAACTGCAAACTTGTGATAAGGGCGAAGGTTAAAGTGCATCAAAGGGGAATAGGCAGTAATGCCAGCACATAGAAGAGGAGCAACACCACGAATATCCAAGTTATCAGGAACTCTCAAGACATAGTTTTCATCAACTATAATACGCTCTGAGTAACCACCATAAGTAACATTACCACCTTTCTCGTTATACTCCACACAATGAGGATAACGTTGTTTGCTTCCATACGTTAAAACCGAACCAGAAGAACAGAACTGCTCATCACCAAAGCGACAGCTCTTACAATGACGACAACTAGAAACAGACATCCATAGTAGACATTCTAAGTCATTTGTTGACCGTAGTGGCAGTAAGGGTGGGCGCTCTTACCTGTCCACCAAGCATCCGACACCAACACGTTGACCTTCTTGGAACTTGGTCACCTTGTCTCCCACACTCTCTACAACACCAACAATTTCATGACCTGGAACCCTTTTATAAGGAAAAGAACGACCAAATGAACACTGTGAGTGGAGGGCTTGTATCATCTAGACAAGTGTGCATTGCTTACATGGGGAAGATGCCAAGCCCCCAGTTATCCTTCCAGTCATTTCTCACCTATTCCATGGAATAACAAAACATCTTGGATAAAGGCCAACATACTAGAAGGTAGTGATAACCATGGTATACCTTATGAATATCAGAGTGGCAGATACCAGCATAGATGATCTTAATGGAAACATCATGAGGACCAGGATTGCGTCGAGTAATCGTAGCAGGAACCAATGCCTCATTGGCGTTAGGAGCCCAGTAGCACTTCACTTCGGTAGACATGTTCTTTAGCGAGACCAGGCAAGGCAAGGCAATCAATTGTGAGATTCCATTGAAGAAGATTGGGTTGAGGTGAGTGAGACAGGAAAAAGGAAAATGAGTAGCTAAGCCTTAACTTCACATGGCAGTGGTTAACTTCACGAAACTGGACGAGTAGTTAAGCCTTAACTTCACATGGCAGTGGTTAACTTCACGAAACTGGACGAGTAGTTAAGCCTTAACTTCACATGGCAGTGGTTAACTTCACGAAACTGGACGAGTAGTTAAGCCTTAACTTCACATGGTAGTGGTTAACTTCACGAAACTAGTGGGGGCGAAGCAGATTAGATGGTGTGGAAGAAGTTGGATTGTAAAGCCCTCACCAATCCACAAATCATGCGTTGAGAATTCGATAAGAGATTATTTTGTCAAGCATAAATGATGAAGGGAGCGCTTCTCTAAATAAGTGTGAATCAGCAGCTATCTCAATGCCTATTCTAATCGGTGATCATGACAAAAATCACCTCACCTACCCAATTTGTCAATCGTTTATAAAAAATGTTTTGAAATTGGTCACCAAATCCCTCATCAGCTTTCTCATTGTCTTCATGGTTAACTGTCAAGTCCGAACACATCATTCCAACCTTGTATTCGCATAGTCCCACGCATGGTAATAACTGTCCCAAAATTGTTTCTCGCCTCTGCCTGGCAGCAAAACTCAGCAGAACAGCCCAGGATCATCGATCAATAAGCAAGCCATGTCCACAGCTGAGAACAATCCTTCCAATCCTTCAAAGCCAAAGAAAGTCCCTTTAGGACTAAAGCTTGTTGTAGGGGCAGTCGCGGGTGGTAAGTGATTTCTCTTGCTGGTTTCTTGGACTTTCATCTGATGATGTCTGGCTACCATATGCTAGTCGTTGGAACCACTTGTATTTTCCCTATTGACATGGTGAAAACTCGTCTACAAGCTAGTAAAGGCCAATATAGTGGACCTGTTGATTGCTTTCGCAAGATTGTCTCTCAGGAAGGTGGCTTTCGGGCATTGTATCGTGGATTGGCACCCAATTTAGTGGGCGTGACCCCAGAGAAGGCAATCAAGCTGGTGAGAAAGAAAGAACTGTTTCGAACTTCATTATTTTATTTGCTTTTGTTAACTCTGTTGGTTTGTATTGTTGTTGCTTGGATGTGACAGGCAGCGAATGAGTTTTTCCGCGAGAAGTTTGAGCGAGAGGACGGAACTATTTCCCTTTTCCATGAGATCTTAGCTGGCGCTGGTGCAGGATTTTGTCAAGTGATCGCAACTAATCCTATGGAAATTACCAAGATTCGCATGCAAATGCAGGCTCTATTGCCTGTGGAAGAGCGTGTTAATGCTGTGCAACTGGTGCGACAGCTTGGTATCAGAGGTCTGTACTCTGGAACGATCGCGACTCTAACCAGAGATGTGCCATTTTCGTTGATTTTCTTCCCTGGATATGCCAATCTGAAAGCTATGTTGGCGGATGAGAAGGGCAATAACAGCATTGCTTCCTTGCTCATCGCCGGCGGATCGGCCGGATCTTTAGCTGCTGGCTTCGTGACTCCCACCGATGTTGTGAAGACAAGGTTTGTGTTCCAATCTTTATATTGTGTGCTGTTTCTAGGCTAATCGTCTTCTTCTATATGAAACAGACTGCAACTAGCTGGAGGAGTACAGAAGTACAAGAATATGTTTAATGCCTATCGTGTGATTGTGCAGGAAGAGGGTTTCCTGGCTCTCTACAAAGGCGCCATTCCTAGAATGACAGTGGTGGGACCTCTTTTTGCCATCACCCTATTGTCTTTTGAGGCACAGAAGAACTACATGATCAAGAACAACTTGCTGTGAAGTGGTTCCGTTTTGTTTGGCGAAAAGATGTATGATAAAAGATAATCAGTACATAGAATATCTGCCAAAGTATGCTAATTAAGAGACTTATTAAATCTGCTAGTCATGCTCTAGCACTAGGGAAAGGTCACACACTACTAGCAGGTTGTTTACTTGACGTACTTGACAGACTCGGGCACTCTCTGTATAAATAGTGATCATCAATTAGATGAGTGGTCGGTCAACTACAGGGGATAGAAAGTGAGAAATGAGATACTTACGCATTTGTCTAAGCACTTGTAGAAATCAAAATACCAAGCTTCGCAGTCACCTTCCTTTGCCTTCTCTATTCTAGGGATGCAAGCCTAATATCACCGTTAGAACATGTGAGTACAACCACCCAAAAAGCAATTTTCACTTCAATGGTCATATTTCATACCTGATACTTCTCCCACTGAACAGTACACTTGGGCTTGCAAGCCTCGGTCAGAGCAACCATAGGGTTAACTGGTTCAGATTCCTGTTATATATTATTTTAAAAAAAATCATTTTCATCAAATCCGGCAAATTAGAAAAAAATCATTTGATAAGAATAAAAAGAAACAAATCGTTTTTTTCACGTTACCATTGTAGTAGTAGTAGTTAATAATTCGATGAAAGAAGCAGAGGGGAATGTGGAGGTCGAGGTCCAGCTCACAGCACAGCAGCTGCTCTTCTCTGCCGCCCTGCAGCACAGCAGCACAACAACAACACAACACAACATTATTGTGTTGCGTGGGGTCATATCCAAAATTGTTGTGGTACGTGGAGGGAGAGGGGGGGGGAATTGTTAATAGAAAGAAAAGGTTTCTTATGATGGTTGGTTGTTGAGATGACTACTGGAATAATAGAAACAACTCTGGTTAATATATCTAATGATGTTAGATCAAAGTATCAATTAATCTAGTTCCACTGTCAGACTGCACTGTATAGGTGTGGAGTTTGGTGATCTGGCTGTCTGTCTGGCTATCTGGCAGATTGGACGCAGTGGTTGGCCATGTTGCATCATGTTCTATGAGAAGAAGTGAAGAGAAATCCTCTGCATCAATAACAATCATGACTAAACTTCTCTTAACACCTCTTGGTCTAATCTTATTCCTTATTATCCATCTTGTTCTACCTTATTCTTCTTCTTTCCCATCATTTTTAATACGAAAATCTACTGCACCCTTTCCATTCACTTCTTCTTCTTCTTCCACGTCATCATCGTCATCATCATCGTTGACAATATCATCATCTTTGTTATGGTCTACTACTACTTCTTCTTCATCATCCTCCTCATCTTCCTCTTCTCCTCCTCCTTTCAGAGAAGAGATTCCTTCTCAGATGGCTATTAAACCCAAACAGCAAAAATCTTCTCGTTCTGCCACAACAACAACAGCAACTAGTAGTACCACTACCACTACTACTACTACTACTACTACTACAACAGTTTCGAAGAATCCTTATCAACCAGGAGAGATTGTAGAATATATCTCTTCTAAAGGAAGTAAACAATTAGCAATTGTCAACAAAGCGAAAACTTCTTCTTTTATTGTAGAATTACAAGATAAACAAAAGAGTTTTCTAGTTCATATAGATAAAATATGTCTTCGTATTCCAGGTCAATATTCTTATGAAGATGTCATGAAGTTAGAAGACTTGATTAATAATATGAATATAGGTCAAATGGAGGTATTATGGGAGAAATGTCTAAGTGGTTCAAATGGTTTGATGATGATGACTACCCCTACCACTACCACTACCACTACCTCGTCTAATAGAAGAGGAGATGGTCAGAATATAGAGGAACAAGAAGAAGAAGAAGAAGAGGTTATAGTGTATACATTACCACAAGTCTCTAAGATGTTATTTGGACAAGAGAATGCATTTTATAATTATGCAACACAACAAATCTTATCTAAAATAGGATCTATCTACTTTGACAAAGTGACATCTTCTTCTTCTTCATTATTAACTCCTTCTTATACATGTTATCCACGTCATGTAGTGACAGAAAATCTAGCAGATAGAGTTGCATTAAAAGAGTTTAAACAGCGGTTTATAAAGGTTATGACTAATACATTAGGTAAAACAGCAAGAAGACAATATGCTGAACTTCTTGAAGAACACAATCAAACATCATCATCATCATCATCATCATCATCATCATCATCATCATCACAAAGTGAGAAGGAATTAACAACAGAAGAGAGTGAAGCAATAGATAATGATAGTATTACAACTATTATCAATGATAATGATGATCTACTTGTTACACAGCCTATGATATGGGAATTACCACAACGAATAGAGAAAGTGTTAATGACCTATGTGGATGGTCTAAAACAAGTTGCTATTAAAACACATCCATGGATGATATCAAAGATTGCTCGTCGATCAATTGATGAAAGAACATTAACACGTGGATATGAATTATTAGATTTCTTAGGATTAGCACCAAATACAAAGAATGCAAAGAAAGTATTAGAAGTAATTGGATATTGGAATCAACATGAAAATATTGAGAAAATTGTAATGAATATTCATGATCGTTTTCCAAAAGATGTTATGGAAGAAGCCTTAGAATTAGTTAGTAATAGTAATATTAACAATATCAATAAGAATGGTAAGAGTGATTCATCTCATTTGACAAGATTTGATCCTGAAGAAAGATTACGTAAAGATTTACGTTATTTACAAACTTATGCTATTGATAGTGAAGGAACAGTTGAAGTTGATGATGCAATTTCTATTGAAATATTAGAACAACAACCTGATCAAGAAGGAGGAAGAGGAAAGAAATTAGAAAAACTATGGATACATATTGCTGATGTTAGTGCCTTTGTACGACCTGGTAGTGCCTTAGCACGTGAAGCAGAAGAACGTATGGCAACCTTATATATGCCTGATGAAAAGATTGCAATGTTACCTGAAGTATTAACAAATGAATTATTAAGTTTAGGTGCACATAGTGAATCTTGGGCACTTTCATGTGGTGTAGTTTTATCAGAAGATGGTGAAGTCATTAGTTATGAATTATGTCCATCTAGAATACAAGTTAGTCGTCGATTAACTTATAATCAATTAGATGAGATATTAACATCTTATAATCATCTTGCTACTGAATATGATTCAGAAAAAGTACAAAATGGAGATTTTGTTGAAATACCAAAAAGTTATTTAGAAAGTCATGTATTAACTTCTTATGAAGCACAAATGCTATCTGATCTTGCACGTTTACATCATTGGGCAGTAATACGTCATAATTATCGTAAACAAAGAGGTGCATTAGATGATTATTTACGAGATAAAACAGATTTCTTCTTAACTGTAAAGAAAGAAACTTCACACAGTAGTAGTGGTAGTAGTAGTAGTATTGGGAGTGCGAGTAACTATGGGAGTAATCGTGGTGGAAAAGTAAATGTCTATGGTACATCAGTATGGTCTAATTCATCATCCTTTTGTACAGTATCAGAATATATGATCTTAATGTCTCAGACCATTGGAGACTTTTGTAATCAACATGGAATTGCTGTCTGGTATAAGACACAATTAGCAGATCCACCTTTAACACCTGAAGATCTCTCTATTAAATCAAATGAATCTGCACTATTACGTACTATGAGACTATTAAAACATTTACGACCAGCTGTGGATAGTTTTAATGTTTCTGGACCACATGTAACTTCTGGTAGTACAGCTTATGTTCAATGTACTTCACCATTACGTCGATATCATGACCTTTTTAATCATTATCAATTGAAAATTGCGATGCATATGGCTTGTATTCGTGATGAATATCAATCTGATGTAAAACATGAATTAGGTATTCATCAATGGGAAAGTTTCATGAAAACACCTGAACAACGTGCTGAACGATTACAAGCTATTCGATTGGTAAGAAGCAGTCTAATTATTGTTATTGTTATTGTTGTTATTGTTGTTATTGTTGTTGTTGTTGTTGTTGTTGTTGTTGCTGTTGTTGTTGTTGTTGTTGTTGTTATTGTTGTTGTTGTTGTTGTTATTGTTGTTGTTGTTGTTGCTGTTGTTGTTGTTGTTGTTGCTGTTGTTGTTGTTGTTGTTGTTGTTGTTGTTGCTGCTGTTGTTGCTGTTGCTGTTGTTGTTGTTGCTGCTGTTGTTGTTGTTGTTGTTGTTGTTGCCATCATCTCGATTGTCTAATTGCTATTGTCTAATTGGTAATATGCTATGGTTGATATGATCACAGGTGGCCAGGGCAAGAGAGCAATACTGGATGAATATCTATATGGAGAAGGTTCTTTCAACTTTCCCACGACCAGAGTTTGATTGTGTGGTCATCTCCTCTCCTATGGGATATCTAGATATTGTCCCTGAAGGGAAAGAACATAAAGAGAAAGAAGAAGAAGGATGGTTTTATGATGTCATTATCTTACAATTAGGTTCTTTTACACGTCATAAGCTCTTTAGTCGAACAGAACAACAACCTGGAGAAGTGATACGATGTCATTTATACAAATGGCGACGTGTTAATTATCCACATGTCTTGTTACCTCTTTCTTTGAGTGATAGACATCTTCTCCCTGCTTCATTAGCTAAGTTAATTGATATTTGATAAATATACATGTTACACACACACCATGCATGTATGTATGTATACCATTTATTGTTACTTACGCTAATAATAATAACACTGTGTTGTTGTTATTGTTATTGTTATTATTGTTGTTGGTGAGCATAATGTAACAGAGCAAACAGAAGAAGAAGAGGAAGATGATGACTAACTAACTAACTTACTTACTTACTAACAAACTATTGTTTCTTTGTACATTAGACGATGATCGAAATCGTTGATAGACTACCTATACAATAGGCTAAACATTGATACATCATTTAGTGTCTTTATCACTCATCGTTATCATATCACTCATATGCTATAGTGGGCAGACATCATAGTATGATATAGCATAGTATGGTATGGTATGGTGTAGTATAGTATAGTATAGTATAGAATAATATAGTATAGTATAGTACGGAATGGTATGGTATGAACATCTTGTCATGACACTATGACCTAGTCTACTAGACTATAAACTAAAGAGATTCTTCATTTCATTTCTCAGGTGAAGCAATATTCAAAGAATTCTCTAATTTACTCCAAAACTCATCATCAGTTGATAATTGAATAGATTGACGAAGTGATATAGCATCTTTATTTAACATCTCTTGTAAAAGCATAACACTTTTCCTTGCTTCTCTAGCTTGATTTACATCTAAAGACTTCTTCTCTTCTATCATAGGTCTACTACTACCTCCTTCAAATTGTTGTTGTTGTTGTTCTTCTTGAATAGGTAATAAAGGAAGTGATACAATAGCTTTAATTGCTTCACTTCTTTCTAAACTTGTACTTACATTACTTTGCATAGAATTACCATCTAGTAGACCATCATGATCATGTAAGGAAGTCATCATACCATGTGGTGTAATGGGAGTATAAGGAGGTGTTAGAGCAGTTGATGAAACTTCTAATCTATCAGGTGTTGAAAGAGTTTTCTGATTTGCTCGTAATGGACTATCTAATGGATTGTTTTGTACAGAACAACTTCGTGATCGAGGATTGCTAATTGTCTCATAATCATCTTCATACTCTACAACATCATCTGTTTCATCATCATTATCATTATCATTATCATCATTATTATTATTATTATTATTACTATCTCTATCTGTATCTTGGAGGATCGTAGTTTGTTCACTTTCTTTATTATTATTGTTATTGTTATTATTGTTGTTATTGTTATTGGGTAGAATTGATGGTAATACCTCTGAAGTCTTTTCAATAACAATGTTATGATGGATAGGGATAGGGATAGGGGTATTGTTAGGGATAGGGATAGGGGATGATGACGACGTTGATGTTATTGTCCTCTTGTCTTCTTCTTCTTCTTGTTGTTGTTGTTGTTGTTGTTGCTGTCGCTGTTGTTCTTCTTCTCTTATTCTTGATACTACTATATTAACATTATTCTTATTAATAATATTAATATTGTTACTATTACTATTATTGTCAAGTTCTTTCTTTTTCTCTTCATGAGAGATGAATTCTTCAATAGGTTCAATTAGAAGAGATGAATTCTCTGTCATAGAAGGAACAGATTTTGATTTTGATTCTGATTCTGTTGTCAATTCTACTGCCATATTCACCTTGTTTTCTGTGTCTCTCATAGCTTGGGTAGACTTCATTGTAGACTCTGTTTGTTGGATCACATTGTTATTTACTATTGTTGCTGGAGATTCAGACTTCAACTCCTTCTCTTGCTCTCCTTCTTCTTGTTCTTGTTGTTCTGTCACAGCAGTATTGGAGGAAATATTCTCTTGAACACTTGCAATAACAGTTTGTATTGCCTCAGCAAAGTCATCTCGTTGACTACTTCTCTTCTCTGAAGTACTTGCAGAATAAGGTCTACTTGGTGGTGACTTAGAAGAAAATGATAAAGATGTTGTCTTTCCTGTCGGCGGAAGAACTATTGCCATGGGATTGAACTGTTGCTGCTGTTTGGGCTCTTTCTTCTGATCCACTAGAGCATTACCTAATGCAAGTTGTTGTCTACCAGAAGAGGGTGATCTTGATCTTGATCGTAATCGTGAGATTGGACTACGAGAACGAGAGATAGATCGTCTTATTCCCTTTTTAATCTTACCACTTCCTGAATTATTAGTTGAAATTCCAAGCATTCCATACACTGTATTAGCATCGAGGAATTGATCTGGAAGTGCTTGAACAATTTCATATCCACTTTGATCAAGAAGTTGTAAGAAATGTCGTTGAAGTGTTGATATCTTTGGCCAATGCCCAGTATATAGTTTGGAATGAAGTGTATGAGCTGTATAACTTAAATAACCAAAGCGTTTAAATGCAATTTGAACTTCAAATGCTCCAATTCGATATTCTGAAGCTTCAATTACTTTATGATTAATACTTCTTTCAACTGATAATTCCAGAGCACTAGGTAATTCAATAGGTTTCATTAAAGCAAAGAATCGGATACCATAATGTTCTGCTATCGATTTAGTCACATTAATCACTAATTCAGCTTGTTCGATATATTTCTCTTCCTTATGATGAGTATGTTCATCATGTTGACTACAAGAATGACAATGTTCAATTGTTAATAAAACATCACCTTCTTCTAAAAGATCATATTCTGGCCATATATGTAGAAGATGTTTAGGCCATTCTACTAATGCATTGGGGATTTCATGATGTCTTTTTGGTTTCCTTTCCTGTTCAAAGAAAGAGAAGGTTAGCATATATGAACAATAGGCAAACAAATAGCAGTACTAACCTCTTCAATAGACTTCCTTAATGAGTCAACATATCGACTAGTTTTCTCTAGGATAACTCCTTTGAAAACCATTTTTTCTTGTCCATCTAATGAAGCTGTTGGATTAGGTGGAGCACGAAAACTTTTAGAACGATCTTTTTTATTCTTTAATCTAGCAGCTTCTTCAATGGTAATTAACTTCCCTGTCATAGGATTATAAACATATTTTTGACCATTTTTAATGATATCATATCTTTTATCTAATTTATTCAAACGTTTTTGATATTCTTCCTTTTCTATTGCACATTTTCGTTCTTCTTCATCCCATTCTTGCATACGATGAGTAGATTTAGCATAATGTGGTATTTGACCATGTAAGAAAGGATTAGGTTTTAATTCTGGTTTTGGAAAGATCTGTCGTGCTTCTTCGAGATTGAATGTAGCATTTACAGTTTTCAAACGAGGCAATCGCTTTTCACGATGATGTCGACGCAAATGTGCAAAGGTCATATATCGTAATCCTTTATCAATATTATCTAGAAAATCAACTTGATTATCATTTGGTATGACAGCTTTCATGATATCATCATCTCCCACAGAAGATCTCAAAGATAAATCTTCAAAACCTAAATGATATAATGAAACACTTGCACGTTGTATAGCACTAATATAGGTTTCATTTCGTATTAACAATTCTTCAGCTTCATGTGGTAACATCTTCCTGAACTTTATAATATTGATCAATATTGTTTCATTATTGTTCGTTTGCGGTTTTGACAAGTTGGAAAAGTAGCACATTACACCAACTAACCTCATAAAAATGAGCTTATAAATCAAGAGTTGATGTGAGAGGTATTGATGTGATAAAACGGACGGAACTCACCAAACCCTGAAAATAAGGTTTATAAGTGATATTTTTGTTCCCAACCGCCCGCCGCATGCCGTATGTGCTTGGCAGAGGTGCGATTGAAGAGGAAAGACCTTGATGTCTCTGCTGTCAAATGGTGGGAATGCTCTACTCATGACATCACTACCACCATTCTTTGAGCATCTGACTTGCTGTCACTATTATTTCTTAGGAATGTTTGGTTCACATAATAATAAAGTTGAACCTGATGCGAAATCAGGTGCTAGTGTACAAACAGCTGAGGAAACTATGGCTTTAAAGACCAAGGAAGATGTTGTGTTGAAGTATAATGCTTCTCCTATTCAAGTCTTCTTCATGGGAATTAGCATCATCATAGGAGGACAGTTCATGGATTGGAATAAAGGGCTTGTGATGGGCTTGTGGGAATGTTTCATCTCCTTGGCCATTGTTGCAATCGGCTATTTCTGTTTGACTTTCTGTTTGGCTGAGATGACCTCCATTCTCCCTTTCTCAGGAGGTTCATTTGGTTATGTTCGTTGTTCTCTTGGTCCTCGAGTGGGTTATGATGTGGGTTTCTGTGAGAGTATGGCGTACATGCTTTACGTTGCAGCGGTCTTAGATAGTATCGACGAGATTATTCGAGCTGCAGCAAACTTGTCTTCAGACGCTTCGTTTTATATTTATGTTGCATTTTATGCTATTGGTGTTCCCTTGATGTGTATGGGTGGACCTTGGATTTGGTGGGGCAGCACTGCGATGGCAATTAGTGCTCTACTTCTGGTTTGCATCTATTGTCTTTCCAATATTCCAAATGACAATGTGATGTACTTCGATTCCAATCATCATGTGGGCCAAAGCATGCTAAGCTACCTAGAATACTTTCCTCTCATGACCTGGTTCTTCAAAGGCATCGAACCTCTGACGTTGGCTTGCAACAATGTGGACAGACCGGGCAGACGCTTACCTCGAGCAATGATCTCAGCGATCGTGGTGATGATATTTTCAGCCTTCTTCATCTTATTGACCACATGTAGTATTCCTCCGTTGGGACCTATGTATCTTTCTAGCTATCCTCATTTCATGGCTTATGGCTATGTAATGGGACTCAAGGTCAGTTTGACAGACCAGGTGAATATGATGGGATTGCTTGCTCTGCCAGCTTGCATCGGCACCGCCTATGGCTATATGTATGCCTTTGGTCAGCAGCTTCATTCAATGGCGATGTCAGGATTGGCGCCGGAGTTCTTGAAACGGACTTGTGGATCTTATGATGCTCCGTATGCAGCGGTTATTACAGGGTCGTTAGTGAGTTTGACAGCAATATACGTAATGCATGTGTTGGTTGATGATATTTCTACCACGCTTTTCGGTATTTGTATGTTGAGCACCTGTGTCGTTGATGTGAGTCTGTGCATAGCGTTCTTGGTCTATAAGGAACGTTACTCGGCTCTAGAACATGAGTTTGTGAACCCTCTAGGACGAGCATCAGCTTATATCGGAGCCTTCATTTTCGCCTTCATTGGAGTCGCCATCGCCTTCTTTCGTCAAGATAATTACACGGCTCTTATATTTTTCGCCGTGATCGTGATTTTGGGAGCTTTGTATTACCATTTTGTTGCGAGGCATACAGAATGCTTCTCCAAGGAAGAACAAGAGAAGTTCTTCAAGGCGTACGTGTTGAATGCGAATGTGATGAAGAGAAAGGGTCAGAACAAGAGGAAGAAAGCAAGCACTATAGTACCTGCTGGCAGAAGTCAGGCAGTGTCTGGTCATAGTCAATCAAAAACAGGTTAAGATATTTCTATATATGTAGATTCTTCAATAGGTGGTTATATATCTTGTATATATACATTTGTACAGAGCTTTTCTAGCTGTCATTTGTTGATTGTTTACTGTCGTGACGTTTCACGCTCCCTTTCGATATGTTGCATGGATAGGTATTGCTTGTATTTATGTACTATTGTTTTAGTGTCATGAGATGAACTGCTGTATTTAGATCACGTTTTGTTGCCCCTTAGGCGACAATTGGTATTAGAAGCTTTGGGACAAAAGTGGAGCTAGTGAGTATCAATGTAGCCGTCTAGCTTCAATGATCTAAGTATAACATAATAAGAAAATTGTTTTGATGGTGGCTTTTGATTGGATTAGAGGAGCTTCTACTTCATTTCCTACACCTTTCACTAGGTGAAGATATCTTCTGTTGATGTCAAAATGTACTACTCCTGCTAAAATTTATCGACACCAGTCTGTTCTCTTTTAATACGAATTGTGATGACAAATTGATTCACATTTATCTCTTTGGTCGTCTCTTACTCGCAATCCTTCTTGTGGACTAACAGCAGTGAAGCATTCCAACCACTCAACCATGGCTTTAAATGGCCATCAATCAATTCCCAGCCGTAAAGCATGAAAGGGAGCAAGCTTTTGGACAAGGAGAAAGGGAGGGACAAAAAGAAGGGAAATATTAGTTCTGTACACGACGAGGAGGCTAAAAAAGCATTGACTCTCCAATTGAGATAAAAGCATATAAGATAATATTTTATAAAAGCATACAAGAAAGAATATTCATTCTTATCTTCATTTTTCTCTGAAATAAAAACAACCAGCCAGTATCAACTTTATGATAAATGGTTCGCCCCCACGGAAAGCTCGATTGTTCATGTTTTCATCTTTGCCTATTTTCGAAGAATTCTCAATGACTACTTCATTAAAATCGACGAAAGTTTGACCATATATTTTAATGGATGTATAAAACAGGGCAAAGGCGTTTGCTGAGCAATATCTGAAATTGAAGGCCCGAAATTGAAATCGGAAGACGTTTTTTGAAATTCGTCAGCGGATCTGGCATTTGGTTGTCTTTTGATCTTCTTCTGACATTTGCTCGACATTCTATAAGGCATGACTGCAATCCTTTTTTACCGCAGATATAGCATGCCTACTACTACGAACAGACGGAGCTTGACGATTTATTGTTTGCTGTATCCCATTTTTGGTGAATTAACTTTTAGTGTATTACATATATTTCCCACGCATCAATACTAATTTAAATGACAGTGGAATCGACCTTTTCGCTTGTAAGAGACAAAAGACTTTCAACATTGACAATTGAGGGTACCCGAAGCATTGCTACCGACCACGTCCTTTTCACCGAATGAAAACAAGTTACACGGCTGTAAATCGACTTGGAAAAAAAAGTACCATGATTTCGAAACCTCAATATCAACACTATTTCGGGCCAAAATTGCTTTCCGTCCCTTTCTTTGTTCGTTTGCGCGGGGAGCGGTTATCTGATGGGGTTGGGTTGGGTTGTACGGTCAAACCGCCAACAGACAGAGATCCTGCTGGATGGAGGTCGAGGTATAGTTCTTTGTGTGGACAATAATCAAAATAAATACTGCAAATTGTGATAAAAATAAATAAATAGTAATAAATAAATTAATAAATAAATAAAAACTGAATTGTTCGCTCTGAGCAAAACAGAACTAACCAGCTCATTTAATAATGCATAATAAAGTGGAACCTGATGCGAAATCAGGTGCTAGTGTACAAACAGCTGAGGAAACTATGGCTTTAAAGACCAAGGAAGATGTTGTGTTGAAGTATAATGCTTCTCCTATTCAAGTCTTCTTCATGGGAATTAGCATCATCATAGGAGGACAGTTCATGGATTGGAATAAAGGGCTTGTGATGGGCTTGTGGGAATGTTTCATCTCCTTGGCCATTGTTGCAATCGGCTATTTCTGTTTGACTTTCTGTTTGGCTGAGATGACCTCCATTCTCCCTTTCTCAGGAGGTTCATTTGGTTATGTTCGTTGTTCTCTTGGTCCTCGAGTGGGTTATGATGTGGGTTTCTGTGAGAGTATGGCGTACATGCTTTACGTTGCAGCGGTCTTAGATAGTATCGACGAGATTATTCGAGCTGCAGCAAACTTGTCTTCAGACGCTTCGTTTTATATTTATGTTGCATTTTATGCTATTGGTGTTCCCTTGATGTGTATGGGTGGACCTTGGATTTGGTGGGGCAGCACTGCGATGGCAATTAGTGCTCTACTTCTGGTTTGCATCTATTGTCTTTCCAATATTCCAAATGACAATGTGATGTACTTCGATTCCAATCATCATGTGGGCCAAAGCATGCTAAGCTACCTAGAATACTTTCCTCTCATGACCTGGTTCTTCAAAGGCATCGAACCTCTGACGTTGGCTTGCAACAATGTGGACAGACCGGGCAGACGCTTACCTCGAGCAATGATCTCAGCGATCGTGGTGATGATATTTTCAGCCTTCTTCATCTTATTGACCACATGTAGTATTCCTCCGTTGGGACCTATGTATCTTTCTAGCTATCCTCATTTCATGGCTTATGGCTATGTAATGGGACTCAAGGTCAGTTTGACAGACCAGGTGAATATGATGGGATTGCTTGCTCTGCCAGCTTGCATCGGCACCGCCTATGGCTATATGTATGCCTTTGGTCAGCAGCTTCATTCAATGGCGATGTCAGGATTGGCGCCGGAGTTCTTGAAACGGACTTGTGGATCTTATGATGCTCCGTATGCAGCGGTTATTACAGGGTCGTTAGTGAGTTTGACAGCAATATACGTAATGCATGTGTTGGTTGATGATATTTCTACCACGCTTTTCGGTATTTGTATGTTGAGCACCTGTGTCGTTGATGTGAGTCTGTGCATAGCGTTCTTGGTCTATAAGGAACGTTACTCGGCTCTAGAACATGAGTTTGTGAACCCTCTAGGACGAGCATCAGCTTATATCGGAGCCTTCATTTTCGCCTTCATTGGAGTCGCCATCGCCTTCTTTCGTCAAGATAATTACACGGCTCTTATATTTTTCGCCGTGATCGTGATTTTGGGAGCTTTGTATTACCATTTTGTGGCGAAGCAAACAGAATGCTTCTCAAAGGAAGAACAAGAGAAGTTCTTCAAGGCGTACGTGTTGAATGCGAATGTGATGAAGAGAAAAGGTCAGAACAAGAAGAAGAAAGCGAGTACTGTAGCCCCGGCCAGCAGAAGTCAGGCAGTGTCTGGCCACAGTCAATCAAAAACAGGATAAGATATTTCTATGTATGTGCAATTCTTCAATAGGTGGTTATATATCTTGTATATATACATTTGTACAGAGCTTTTCTAGCTGTCATTTGATGATATTTCTGCAGGTGTAGTTTTTGATTACTTACTCTTGCGATTGGCCAGGGAATTGAGTGTCCATATGTTTATGCTGTTATTTTATTATGTTGTTGCCGTTAGATTTTCGCCGCTTTAGTTTGAAAGCATTGCATAAATAGATTTGATACTAAAAGACAAGTACTAGTATATTTGTGTAGCCTTGTCTTTATGAACTTCAATGTGTTGAGCTTCAAAGAGGAAGCTTTTATTGGCATATTAGAACGACTTGTTCTAAAATTGTCAATTGCCTTTCATCGTGATGCTATGAAGAGATTGGTGGTTTGTGTTCGAGTAGATGGACAGTGTTTTAAATATCAACACCCAAATTAACTTTAATATGAGCTTTTATAGCTTTTCTCATTTTCTCCTTTACATACCCGATAGCTTTGGTCATTTGTTCCTTATTGATTTTCTTTGTTGGTTGGTAGACTATGGTAATTGGAATCTGAAGAATTGCCAATCCCTCCAAAACCCCAACCGCCAACGGTTTTCTATCCTGCAATTCGTGTTTTTCAGGCCTAAGGCTGAGTGGGCAAAGCAACGCGTTTCTTTCCGGCGGACAACAATAACAAGCGAAACGGTTATAATAAGCCGGGAGAGAACACCTGCAACGCCCCTCTGCTCGTCCACGTAGCTTCGCCTTTCAACTTGGCCTGCTTCACGTCAGTCTTCTTCGTCTGGCTCGTCTCCAGAGTGTCGCGAAATAACCGTTTCGCGCCTGGGCCGCAATCCGAGGGTTTTCCAGTCGTATGAAGAACCACGCCCAGTAAAATTACCACGCCCACACGATTTATAACTCAGTAAAATGGACTTTTCGGTTTGGTCGGGGAGGAAAAAGTCCATTTTACTGAGTTATAAAGCGTGTGGGCGTGGTAATTTTACTGGGCGTGGTTCTTCATACGACTGGTTTTCATGCCGAGTTTTCATCGCGATCCAAGTGCGTAATTTTAGCACGAGGCGAAGCCGAGTGTTAAAAGAAAGCACGAGGATCGATGAAAACTCGGCCTGAACCCAAGGAAAGCGTCCGATGGCGCGAAAGTCTTTTTTAAGCTGGATTTCCTGCAATAGTGCAATCTAGTCACTCTGTCTTAGACCTTAACAGATTCGCATTTCAGAAGTCGAGTTTTTTCTGACCATTTACATAAATTTAGAATTTCCTTAATTTAGGAAACCCTGATTTTCGTAGATAAAACTCTTCTTTGAAAACGCGCATTTTTCCCTTCTTCAAAGAAGAGTTTTATCTACGAAAATCAGGGGTTTCTAAACCTTAGCGTCGACCTCTGGTCTTTGGACTTTCAGGCCATATCTCACTCATTTAAGGCCACGTGGCCGCCATGGCCTAGGCTACGTATCAGGCCATAGGCCCGAAATGGCCTGCCAAATATGCGACTTTTGAAAGATCAAAGTCGACAATACAGGGTTTCAACTATCAAAATTTTGGAACACGGCCTTGGACCAATGGCCCAATTCCAGGACATGGTATAGGACAGATGGCGGCATGGCCCAGATGGCGTGTGGCTTGGAGCCACCCTACTGTACAATGACTGACGTTCCGGTGTTCTTGTTGGAAAACCAGTCATACTGAGAGAGTGAGAGCAACGGCAACAATCATTATTCCAGTTAGACATCTCTATCGATCTCTAGCTGAAGAGATCACTCAAACAGTATTCAGTAAAATAAATAAAAATCACTTGTTATTTCTTTGAAATACAAAATGCATAACAGCAGGGTAGAACCTGATGCGAAATCAGGTGCTAGTGTACAAACAGCTGAGGAAACTATGGCTTTGAAGACCAAGGAAGATGTTGTGTTGAAGTATAATGCTTCTCCTATTCAAGTCTTCTTCATGGGAATTAGCATCATCATAGGAGGACAGTTCATGGATTGGAATAAAGGGCTTGTGATGGGCTTGTGGGAATGTTTCATCTCCTTGGCCATTGTTGCAATCGGCTATTTCTGTTTGACTTTCTGTTTGGCTGAGATGACCTCCATTCTCCCTTTCTCAGGAGGTTCATTTGGTTATGTTCGTTGTTCTCTTGGTCCTCGAGTGGGTTATGATGTGGGTTTCTGTGAGAGTATGGCGTACATGCTTTACGTTGCAGCGGTCTTAGATAGTATCGACGAGATTATTCGAGCTGCAGCAAACTTGTCTTCAGACGCTTCGTTTTATATTTATGTTGCATTTTATGCTATTGGTGTTCCCTTGATGTGTATGGGTGGACCTTGGATTTGGTGGGGCAGCACTGCGATGGCAATTAGTGCTCTACTTCTGGTTTGCATCTATTGTCTTTCCAATATTCCAAATGACAATGTGATGTACTTCGATTCCAATCATCATGTGGGCCAAAGCATGCTAAGCTACCTAGAATACTTTCCTCTCATGACCTGGTTCTTCAAAGGCATCGAACCTCTGACGTTGGCTTGCAACAATGTGGACAGACCGGGCAGACGCTTACCTCGAGCAATGATCTCAGCGATCGTGGTGATGATATTTTCAGCCTTCTTCATCTTATTGACCACATGTAGTATTCCTCCGTTGGGACCTATGTATCTTTCTAGCTATCCTCATTTCATGGCTTATGGCTATGTAATGGGACTCAAGGTCAGTTTGACAGACCAGGTGAATATGATGGGATTGCTTGCTCTACCAGCTTGCATTGGCACCGCCTATGGCTATATGTATGCCTTTGGTCAGCAACTTCATTCAATGGCGATGTCAGGATTGGCACCGGAGTTCTTGAAACGAACTTGTGGATCTTATGATGCTCCGTATGCAGCGGTTATTACAGGGTCAATAGTCAGCCTTGCTGCTATAATCATATTGCATGTGTTGGTTGATGATATTTCTACCACGCTTTTCGGTATTTGTATGTTGAGCACCTGTGTCGTTGATGTGAGTCTGTGCATAGCGTTCTTGGTCTATAAGGAACGTTACTCGGCTCTAGAACATGAGTTTGTGAACCCTCTAGGACGAGCATCAGCTTATATCGGAGCCTTCATTTTCGCCTTCATTGGAGTCGCCATCGCCTTCTTTCGTCAAGATAATTACACGGCTCTTATATTTTTCGCCGTGATCGTGATTTTGGGAGCTTTGTATTACCATTTTGTGGCGAAGCAAACAGAATGCTTCTCAAAGGAAGAACAAGAGAAGTTCTTCAAGGCGTACGTGTTGAATGCGAATGTGATGAAGAGAAAAGGTCAGAACAAGAAGAAGAAAGCGAGTACTGTAGCCCCGGCCAGCAGAAGTCAGGCAGTGTCTGGTCATAGTCAATCAAAAGCAGGCTAAGATATATCTATATAGGTACAATTCTTTTGTATATCTGGTGGGTATCATCATTGCATGTGCTGTGTGGTTCTCCCATATGCTGCAGACTGTGGAGTTATGTAGATTGTGTTTATTTGGTATTATCATGCAGATAGGGTTACTTAGGTCTATCTGTTGTTGTGCATGATTGATTCTATGAAGATAAATGTGATAGTAGTGGTTGTAGTGATCTATTGGCTGCGTCTTCTGAAATCTAGAATTGAAGATGTTATTTGGCTTCTTGATGTCAACAAGTTTGGGATGGCGTTTATTGTTATCAGCACATTGTGGATTGTGAGAGAAATATTGTCTTGTTTGCTAGTGGTTAAGAGCATCTCTTCTTGTAGTAGGTGCAAGCTAGGTTTATCAGAACAAACTGGAGTAATTAACAATTATTTGTCATCGTCATATGTTATGGTTTAGTAGGTACCAATGCTTGGATCAACTTCTTCAGCATAGGCATGAATACCACCTTTTACATTGTACACTTCAGAGAACTCTGCATCAGCAACTATCAAACCCCCAACAGGTAATCAACAACACACAAAGTTAGTTGAACATTAAATTAGCGCACAAACAACAAAAGATGAGAATAGCAGCAAAACAAACAAGACAAGAATACTGGATCTCACCTAAAAAGCTTGCCATACGTAAAGATCTCATTCCATGATGACATATACAAATAGTAGGTTTCTCACTATTTAAGACTTCTCCATTCAATATCTGATTAGCCCAAGTATCACTCTCACTTAATGGAAGATGAATCACACCTTCCACAGGCAAAGCAACTGTGGTTAATTCATTCTTCTCACGTACATCAACAATTTGATAAAGATTCTTAGCATCTGAGGTAATGATACGCTTGAGTTCAGCTGGTAGTATATCTCGTACAGTACTAGCCATTCTCAACATGATATGAGTTCCACTCTTCGATACTAGACGATGAGGAATTGTTGAACGTTGGAAAGCAAGAGCAAGAGAGAGCATGTTGAAAAGAGTGAAATAACCAATCCAAAGAAGGAAGGAAGTCATTCAAGGTAACGTGTTCTTGCAAAGTAATTGATGGATTTTACTTCTGCACAAAGAAGTGGAAGACAGAATGGAACATGACATGTCCATGGAATTCCATGGATTAAGTCAATCAACGTCCTGGGTGTTCCATGGAATCCACCGAGCTTGTTTAGATTTGGTTCGAAGGACGAGGAGGAGAAAACCAAAACAAAAGAAGGAATTTTGCTTTCTTCTATTCGACTATCTCGTGGAAAAAATAGGGCCTTTACCAAATTATCAGAAGTTACTAATCGTTAACAATGAAGAAGAAGAAGAAATAATAGAAGAAACAATGTCCCCTGATGTCTCTAATATCACAAGAATTTCTGATCGAAAACCACAAAAACTAGAACACAACAAAACAGATCAGACTACTAGAGGTAATGGTAATGTTCATGATAGTGGTGAGAATAATGGAGAGATTAGCATTTCCTTTTGGCAGAGTTTGAAGGTAATTCTGTTGACAGGACCTCTGAATGCTCTTCTTGTTACCATTCCCTTAGCAATCTTATCATCTTCTCTCAACCTGTCACATCTTATCATCTTCATCTTATCACTTCTTGCATTAGCACCTTTAGCAGAGAGATTAGGTTATGTTACTGAACAATTAGCCTTTCATACTAATGATACAGTTGGTGGATTATTAAATGCAACTTTTGGAAATGCCACTGAGATCATTGTTGCAATTTCTGCATTATATCGTGGATTATATCGCTTGGTCCAACTCTCCTTGTTGGGTAGTATCTTGAGTAATCTCTTGTTAGTCCTTGGTACAGCATTACTATGTGGTGGACTTAGACATGAAATTCAATATTTCCAAACATTATCAGGACAGATTAATTCAACTTTGTTAATGTTAAGTACTATGACTGTATTATTTCCTACAATTCTTATTGAAAGTGGTGGAGCATCACGTCATGCAGAACTTGGATTATCACGTGCTACTAGTCTTCTCTTATTTATACTTTATGGAGGTTTTCTTTACTTCCAACTCTATTCTCATAAACATCTCTATGAGGATATTGAAAATAGTCCATCCACAAAACAACATAACATGAGCTTACAAGAGGAAGAAGAGAAAAAAGAAGATAGAGTGGAGAAGATATGGGACCTGGAAGATCAACAACATGGTAGTACAATGATCGAGATGGAAGATTATGATGAAGGGAATGAGATAGAGATAGTTTTTGGTGGTATCGAACCACCAATGATAGAGAATGATGATGAACAGTCAACTATTCATTCATCTTGCTTAGAAAGTGATGAAGATCGTGGTTTTGAAGAGTCTTCTGTAGAAGAAGAGGAAGAAGATGATGAAGAAGGAGTCGGACGTTATCGCAAAAGGAATAGAGATATGGCAGAGGATGATGAAGAAGAGGAAGAAGAAGATGAGCTAGGGTTCTATAATGCTCTCTTCTGGCTTGCTGTCATTACATTGTTGATTGCAATACTATCCGATGCTCTAGCAGCAACGATTGAAAAAGCAGCAGAGAGTATGCATATCTCAGGAGTTTTCATCTCTGCTATTGTTTTGCCAATCGTTGGTAATGCTGCAGAGCATGCAGGAGCAGTGATGTTCGCCTGGAAAGGGAAGGTGGATTTAGCATTAGGCGTGGCGATTGGATCCAGTACACAGGTGGCGCTATGTGTCTTGCCACTGTTAGTCATTCTGGGATGGTTCAGTGATCATGATCTTGACCTTAACTTAGGTGCCTTTGAATGTTCTTCTCTCTTTATATCTGTGGTTTCTACCACTTTTGCCATCAAAGATGGTTCATCGAACTGGTTGGTTGGAACTGCACTTCTTGTGGCCTATTTAATCATAGCCGTTGCCTTCTGGGCTCATCATGAAGAAGATCTAGGATCATAACTATCTAGACTATCATAGCTATTCTTCATGAAGTAAAAACTAATCTTGTTTTGTGTAGATTGTTCTGTTATTTACATTTCATTGTAGGTCATTCAAATTAGGTTAGGTAATGATACGTGCATGCACAGTTCCATTGGGCAGAAGGTTAGCTTCTTGGATAGTCATCCTATCAGATAATGATTTCATAGGATGAATACAGCGTAACTCTAGCTGGTTGAGAGGGCGATGATCAGCACCTTCGACATGTCGTAAGATGTATTCTTTTAGCTGCTGGATGGTGGACAAGGCAAAGAGCCTAGCCACGAAACTACGACCATCAGTCCATTTCACCTGCACGGTGGCAATTCCACCAAGTGATTTAGTTTCCTCACTATCAGGGAGGGCATGTGTAGCTTCTGTTTCAATGACCGTCCCTACCTTACCACCTTTATTTCCTCCTCCCTGGCCATTGTTTCCATTCGATCCCAACCTTTGTGCAATCTCACTTCGAACATCAACAATGACACCATCTTTTGTAATCTTCTTATTGGGTAAATGATTGAGTAGTTGTTGATTAGACAAACGATCTCCATCATCTCCTTGTGCTAATGCTTCAGCATAATCTATGTCATGCTTATCGACTAAGTCAAACAATACTCCATCTGGATAGTCAGCATGAAATTCAGATGGGAAATATCCATCTAGTATGTCTTGAACAAAACTTTGATATCCACTAGAACCACGACTACGAAAAGGTCCACGTTGAATCAATAATCCATCTCGATAGAAAGCTAAACGAATCCTTGATACTGCTTCACTAGCTTGAATAATTCTACCTCTTCTAATTCCATTACCTTGTGCATTGGTTAATTGTATTTTAGCTGGTTCATTATGAATACTATCATTTAATCTTTGTATTGCTTGAGCAAAGTCTGTATAATCTATTCCTTCACCTTCTCCTTCTCCTTCTTCTCCCTCTGTGTTAGTTGCTGCTGTTCCTTTATTTCCATGTTTACCAACCCAAATCAGACCATAATCTGAGAGAAATTCTTCCATTTCTTCAACTTGTTCTTGAAGTTGTTTGTTTTCTTTACGAAGAGTTTCAACTTCATTGAAAGCTACTTGAGGATCATGTGTAACCATGGTCTTCAAGAGTGTTACCTCTCTTTCTAGTTTGTCATTCTTGACAATTTGTTCTGCTAGTTTGTCTCGTGCTTCTTTAGCTTCTGCTTCTACTAGACGAAGACGTTGTAACAGAGATGTTGTAAAGTCACTACCACCACCTGACTTGGCACTAGGTAATCCTGGCTGGGTGGGATTACTACTACTCCCACCCACTACACCTCCAGCTGCTGCAGTATTTGGTATTTTGGGTAATAACAGCAAACTCTCTGAAGTGACTGGTTTTCTCACTGAACCAAAGACTTCATCAAAAATAGCTCTTTCTCGACTATCATCAAAGGCTTTAGAGAGATTCTCTGCATTAGAACGTTGATTCTCACTTCCATGACGAAATGCCTTAACTTTGGCTAAATCTTCTTCTAATTCACGAGGTAATGGTTTTCGTGTTGCCATGATGAAATTATTGTGTCAGACTGAATTATAAGGGTTAGTTAGTTACTGGAGTATTAATAATAACTATTTTTGTCAAGAGGATAGGAGGACTGTTGAATATACTGCCATCAAGACATCAAGACCCTTTCAGAGGCAAACGGTTTCCTCTTCCTCTTAAGTTAACTTGCCTCACCCCTGATTCTCCCCGCGCAAATCCAATTGTTGGCTGATTATTAACTTAAGACGTCTTAAGTAGTATTTGTTGCAAAACACAATCAATTGTTTGGGAGATAGTCGAAGAAGCAAAACAAAAGAAAGATGTCATCATTTCAAGTAACAACTCAATTCTCACATTGGATGCTTGACCCACAAGAGATTGGTAAGATCAAATTGACTTAATCTATCTATCACATCTATTGTTTCCCTGTCCTGTCTACCCCCATCAGCATCATCTAATTCTGTCATATGCACATCTACAGAAAGTACACACTTCTCCCTTCTACAAGAACATTATGGTGTACCAGCTTGGGTAAGTTTATGCTCTATTATCCCCTCCTATCCCTCGATAATAATGACACAATGTGTGATATAATAGGAACTACCAACTCTCTTTGCTGATGAGAATGATGCTTTGCGATTCTTTACAAAACAAATCTTTATTATCTTTGGTATGTTAGGAAATGAATCTCCTAAGATTAGGAATAATAAATGGCGTGTCGCGGTAAGACCTAACAATCTGTTTTATGCTATTATCACCAAACTAACTTCAGTCATACCATTTGGTACATCTTGTGTGGATTGGGGATGGGGTTGGGGGTGGATGGTCTTCATCTCACACAGGCAACTAGTGCAGTTTATTTCAGAAGATTTTATGCTTTTCATAGTCTAATTGAACATGATCCTCGTATTATTATGTAAGTAGTTATGTCTATCATTATCCTCTGGATCTGACTTCTTGGGAATGGTTTGTTTCATGTATTATCCTAGGTTAGCGACGATCTTTCTGGCAGGCAAGACTGAAAATCACTTTGTCTCTTTACACGAATTAGTCAAAATCTACAGCAAAGCCAGCAATGAATCTGTCCTGGAAGCAGAGATGTTGCTATTAGATCAACTGAAGTTCGACTTGAAAGTTCATCATCCTCAAAATTGTGTCCATAGCTTATTAGCAGATATGAAGAGAATGACCTCTCAAGATCATCCCGAGATAGACAAGAACAAGTTGTCTGAAGCGATTAATACATGGCTATCTCAATGCGAGAAAATGCTTTATTTGTTGCAGACTTCGAGTGCTCCGTTGAGTCATAGTCCATTGTCTCTTGCTGTCTTTGCTCTGCAATCTACAGGTTGAAGATTCAGTGAGATAATCGTGTACTGAATTTAACCGTCTCTGTCTCGTCTTGTCATGTTATGTTGTGTGTTGTCTTGTTCGCAGCAACGGAAGAGGTGACTTCGATGTTGGAGCTTGGTGAATATTTTCCTCGAGCACTGGGATCAAGCCAATGGGCTGTCCTGCTGAAGCAACGTCCACAACTTGAGCGATACCTTCAAGAAGTCCAGAAGGATTTCAACCCTGATCGCTTAAGCTCTTTCATGTTATTACTAAAGAAGCAGAACAAATGGAGCAACCAGTCCAAGCAGCAGGAGTCAATACAGAAGAATCCTGATGAAGACACATTCAGCTAATTGCTCATTAGTTGCACGGTTAGGGTTCTTTTTGTTAGTGTAATCATTCTTAGTTTTAGATACAGCATTCAAAGTCTCCTCGTTTCATTGACTTTGTTCAAACATGGCTGCAAAGACCCAATCCAAGCATGTAGCCAATATATCATGTATGTCTGGTTTGGGTAGGAGGACGAGGCGTAATTAGTTTCTGAGTGAATCCTTTGCGCGTTCCTTCACGAATGGTGTTATATTTTGATACTGAAAGAAAAGATCGAAGCCAGGTTCATCTAGTTTGATGGGGAGGTTCAATGGACCCATCTTTGACGAAGATTATCAGAGAATCAAATAATAAGTTGTTGTCAATTCCATGGAATTCATCACGTTTTCGCTGGGTCCCGCTTCCGTCTTCCCCATGTTTTCCACTGCGTTCGTGTGGTGTGTTTGTGCTTGTGTGCACGATTCCACTGCTTGGGTGTGGGTGGGGTGACTGCTGCTGCTGTCTTGTCTTGTTGTGTTGCTCTTTTAGCAGTCTATCGAGACCTTCTATCGACATAATCAAGATGTCTTCTCTGTTGAAGAGCGTTGTCAACACTGTTTCTCGTTCCTACAAGGGACTTGTTGCTACCAAGCTCAAGGCCGCTGGTAAGCTTGAGTAACAACTTGTCTGCTGATTTATGATTACCAATCTCTTTATTTTCCCTTTCTTGAAAAATAACATGACTACATTTTATTGGGCCATTTTTATTGAATGTATTTTAATGTCATAGGTTTGAAGTACAACGATCTATTGGTGGAGTCTGATGATGTGGTGACGGCTTTGTCCAGAGTCAGCCCTCAAGTGCTTGTTGAAAGGTATGCTTCCTGAGCTTTATTCATTGTGTTTCCAAGGATATCTTACCTTGCTAATAATTTTTGTTTTCTGTGGTATCTTCTTGTGTAGAGAGCGCAGAATTCGCAGAGCCATTGATGCTTCCGCGAAGAAGAAGACCATGCCTGAGGAGGTGCAGAACTACAACCCTTTTGACGTAAGTTTCCTCCACTCTAGCCTTGTGGTAAGATATCAGTTGATATGGTGAACTGTGTGTTCTTTTTTATGCAACAGTTATATTTGGCCAAGCAAGTTCGTTTGGCTAAGTTCGAGCGCACCGAGAGGGCTATCTTCGATGCTTAAATGCTTAGCGACTGTTGTCTAGCCTGTAAAAATTCGTAACCTCCACTTTGCTACCCCCTCTTTGTTACGTTAGATAAGAAGATATTTTCCATCAGAATTTTGAACAGAAGACAGGTGAACTTTAATGGAAAATCGAGTCACAATGTTTCATCATCTCTGAAGCACCATTGATCGCTGATCTTCCATTCGTTTTGTTCAAACATATATCTTCTTTCTACAGTCAATCTATTATAGTCCACCAAAGGACGGCTATAACCTATACGTCGTTAACTTAAAGTGGGGCTTTGGAGTTAACTTAAGAAGAAGATGTGTGCTCTGGTAAAATGGCCTGATTGAGGTTGCAATCTCTTGAAAATGGCTTGCAATCATCTCTCCTGTCATTCCATACTATTCAATATGATTACTACAATTATAAAGATTATCTTAGTTTTTCTATGCTTACAAACTTTAGTTCGATCTAATGGAGAAGGAAAATGGTTTTCTGCAGATATTGTGGAAGTCACCCAACAACAACAAAAGCAACAACAACACATGAAATTGAGTGAAGGTAGTAGTGAGAGTGATGAAGTCAAACGATCACCTGCTATTGCAACATCTTCCTCTTCTTCTTTTTCTAATATCTTTATAGAAGCAGCAAGTAAAAACTTTATGAAAGAGTTTTCAACTTCTAGTTTGCCTTCTATAGGAGGAATGACAACATCAACCTCATCCTCATCATCATCATCCTCGATGAATCATAATCATCGTGCTTCTCTACCTGCTGTACGAATTGATCCTAGTGGAAATGCTTTTACAACTCAAATTCTGAAACAACAACTAGCGAATGAGTTAAAGTTACCATTACGTGATTTACGTGTGATTGATCCATCCTATCCCAGTCAAATTCAAGCAACTTTCATTGCAAGACCTGATTGTATTCTCTTCACTGTAGAGAATATTAAAATTGTTGTAAAACGAGATGAAGCGTTAGTATTTAATCCTTATAATATGGAAGTACAAAAGTTTATACCCACTTTACAACAACAATTGATACAAGTTGTCACTCATGCAAAACATGAAGAAAATAAGAATAATCGGGATAATACAGAGATAGGAGATGACAGATCAGAAGAAGAGCTACAAGTCGCAGGAGGTAGTGGTAGTGGTAGAGGAGGAAGTGTGATGGATACACAAAGTGTACAACCAAAGACATATAATATGATTCCTTTTGAGCATCTTGTGATTGAGACTGCATTAAGTTTAGTTTGTAATAGTCTCTATAGTAAAGTACGACGTCTTGAACCTGCGGTAGCATCTGCATTGAATGATTTACGAGCTGAATCAAGAGGATTAGATGTGATTCAAACGCAGGTAGATGAATTGTTACCTTTGAAAAACCAGTTAGATGAGTTAAGAAAAAGAGCCAAAGAAATCAAAAGAGCCATCACAGAAGTATTACATGCTGATGAGGATATGGCTATGATGTTTCTCACTCTTCCTCAGCCAGCAGTCAAGCCACAACATCAAGTACATGCTCGTGTGGTTAGTAGTGTGGGTGTAGCTGATGTTGGTGATAGTGACCATGGTCATCATGGTCACCGCTCTTTGCTATCCACGACTTCATCATATGTTGAAGTACATAGTGATGATAGTGGTAGTGGTAGTGGAAGTACACGACAACAGCAACAACATCGTCATCATCATGGAGGAAGTGTAGATACTATGGCTCTAGAAATGCTCTTTGAAAACTATCTCAATGAGATTGAATGGATTGCTTCAGAAGTTGATGATATTCTTGATGAAGTGACTAACACAGAAGAGAATGTTGTCTTGCAATTAGATTTGATTCGTAATCGTATTTTACGATTTGAATTAGTTTTATCTATTGCAACCTTTGTTGCTTCTTGTGGAGCATTAGTAACTGGTCTCTTTGGAATGAACTTAGTCAATCATTTTGAAAGTCATCCTCAGATGTTCTACTTCTTGACTGCTATGATTAGTGTAGGCATTGTAGTGGGATATAAAGGTTTCATACGCTTTGCTAAGCGAGAGAAACTAATGTAATCTTCACATAGATATATATAGATATGATTACAATAAATGATAGACTATCATCACTTGTCATTATCATTACATTACATTAGTGTGTTTAAAGTATTATTCTACCCTAGCCCTAGCCGACAGTGGGAAGGGGGAAAGGGGGTTAGACCTATCTACACCACTTTCCTCTCCTTCTGAGGAGGAGTAGAATAACCATCCCCCTTCTCACTTGGTACACCTTCTGTAGCTATAATATCAGAAGAAGAAGACTGACGATCACTATCAGGTAGACGATCAATCCATAATTTAAGACGATAAGCATCATTGCCATTGAGGTAGTACTTGCTCATATAGTCATCTTTAAAGAAACCTAACTTCGTATATAACTTTAAAGCTCCTAGATTAGTCACTTCAGTTTCTAATAGAATTTCACGACAACCAGCTTGGATCATTCCATGGATTCCCTGTAAGGCAAGAGAGGAACCAATGCCTCTTCCACGGAATCGACTATCCACTGCTAACATAGCAATATATCCTTGCATAATACCATTCTCTATTTCAGCTTTTCCTATCACAGTACCTATCATAAGACGTTGTTGAGGATTGTCTGGATCTTCACTAAAAGCACAAATTGATAAATGTGGCCAATTATGAAGAAAATAACGATAAGTAAAGATAGAATAAGGTTCACTGAGATCTCTTGCTACAAGAGCTTGTATTTCAGGTAACATCGTTTCATCTTTATATTCAATATATTCAATTTTATCTGAAGGATTTGTCATCTTCTCATTCATTCATTTAGTTTTTGTTTGTTTTGTCCATTGTTCACTGTTGCTATTGCGTGGGAAAGCGTTTGGCAAACCGCGCGCATTGTAATAATATTTCCCACGCAAATCTCTGAATTGGAATCCCGGATCCAGAATCCTCCTCCCGTACTTTTTCCTCTTTCTATTTGGCCTATGAACCCCATGAATCCTCTTTCTGAGTCATTGGATAGTAGACTATCTACTCCTCCAAGTGTGATAAATAACAATATATCAAATATGAATTCTCTTCCTAATGGAAGCCGTGACAAGGAAAATCATCCTCCTCTACAGGAAAAGACTAGTTCAACAGATATGGCGAATGATAATGATATGGCCTTTGTTTGTAATATTTGTCTAGAAGGTGTGAAAGATCGTGATCCTGTCGTGACTCAATGTGGTCATTTATATTGTTGGCCTTGTCTTTATCGTTGGTTAAACACACGCCATGGGGATGGAACTTGTCCTATTTGTAAAGCGGGTGTGACACAAGATAATGTCATTCCAATCTTTATTCGTCCTTCAGTGTCAGATCCTCGTAGTCGAACTCATGCTATGCCAGGCAATGTGGACATTCCATCTAGACCTCAAGCCCATCGCCCAGAACCTGTTAATTCTCGTGGTCTATTTACTACAAATGGTACTTATAGTGCACAATTGGGTGGTATGACATTTGCGGCCTCTGCAGTTAGGATGTGTTATCGAGGGCGAGGGCGAAACCGCAGCGCGCAAAGTGCAACTCCTGCTTCGATTCTAACCCAACCTATGTCCTGATAAAGTTGGACGTCTCCAATGCATTTAATACTGTCCCGCGCCGGCGCATCATGGAAGGCTTCCAAGCGTACTGCCCCCGAAATCATTCAGTGGTTTCGTTGGGCATACTGGGGGCTTCTCAACTCCTGGATTCTTTCGAACGGGAAGTCGGTTGGAACGAGGTAGGCTAGAAGGGAAATAACCCCCCTACTGGGCATCCCCTCTTCATAAGCTGTTGCGGATATTGTTCCAACGGCAGCTAAGTACAATTCTCACGCTTTGGCTTACTACAAGAGGAACAGCTTCCCGCTTGTAGCGTAATTAGTTAGACTTGAATTTTCACCTGTTAACTTATTGATTTGTCGGTTGCTCACTGTTGCTGTTGCGTGGGAACGAACCTCGTGCTTGTTGGTGTTTTCGCCGTTGTCTTCAGTTTCGACGACGTCAGCTGTCTGGAACTGAATGAGAGTGATGTCATGGTGTGTATGAGATGGTTTCTTTGAGTTGGAAGAAATTGTTCCTGTTCTGACTTCTTAGACTTTTCTTCCTGATTTTGGATCTCTGTTCAAACACATAATTAAATATTTTTTCTTATTCGCTCTGAACATGTTGTCTATCGAGCAGTTGTTAATTCTTCTTCTTCTCTCTTGCACTCTCTGCCAAGCATGGCAGAGAAATAGACTAATCAGTCCATCATTATCAGTCTGGAAGAAGTGGTCAATCAAGTCAATCTCGATTGGTGCAGCAGGTGTTCTGCTAGGCTGGGGTCTGCCTGCTTGTCTGGACTCTGTGAGCTCTCTCCCACAGTTTGGCTCCGCAGCAGTGGTGGTACACGCAGACTCCACTGGCAAGGTGAGACTCTACATGCCATCTTTTACATTGCACATAAGCTAATATGGTGTGTGTGTACTGTGTGTGCGCGTGTGTGTATATGTGTGTGTGCTGTGTATGTATTATGTGCTGTTTGTGTCTGCGTGTGTGTGTGCTTTGTATGTGTGCTGTGTTTGTGTGTCACTGACTGATCATCAGTTTAGCACGAAGTTGACAGCCAAGAGAAGGTACTTGCCTCGCATCGAACAGGGACGGAAGACATTCAATGAGCTGCTAGCCACGAAGCCAGCTGATAGAGTAGCTATTTCCTCCTTTATTTCCAATGACTTAGACAAGTTGGAGAAGGCCATGATACTCTATGGAGATAGTTTGAGAAGAGGTGAACTACCAGATGAGATTTCACGCAATGCTGAAGGCTTGGCTCATACCTTTGCACAATCTCTTCGCCAAATCAATCAGAACTCTGATCTTGATGCGTCTCTAAAGGAAGCAAAGCTTGCTTTTGATAATTATCTTGCATTTGTGAAGATATAATGTACAGTATCATTCCCTCAATTTGATTGTCTGGTTACTGAGGATCCAACCAGAGTTAACCTCTTCTTTAACTGTTGTCAACGATCATTCATGACACCAATAGAGGTATCTTACGCCTGTTTGTTAGTTTTTTCAAGAAACACATGTACCAACCCACCTGATTGTGTTTTCTTCTTTTTGTCATTGTGCTGTGTAACTCTGCTAGTGTTTACGAAATTACACAAATATCAACCGCGCGCTTGGTAATAAGTTTTCGCGTTCGTTCGCCTTGTTCGCTACGCTGTCTGTCCAGCGCCTCTTCTCTTACCTTGAAAACACAAATCTCAATCCTCCTCCCGTACTTTTTCCTCTTTCTATTTGGCCTATGAACCCCATGAATCCTCTTTCTGAGTCATTGGATAGTAGACTATCTACTCCTCCAAGTGTGATAAATAACAATATATCAAATATGAATTCTCTTCCTAATGGAAGCCGTGACAAGGAAAATCATCCTCCTCTACAGGAAAAGACTAGTTCAACAGATATGGCGAATGATAATGATATGGCCTTTGTTTGTAATATTTGTCTAGAAGGTGTGAAAGATCGTGATCCTGTCGTGACTCAATGTGGTCATTTATATTGTTGGCCTTGTCTTTATCGTTGGTTAAACACACGCCATGGGGATGGAACTTGTCCTATTTGTAAAGCGGGTGTGACACAAGATAATGTCATTCCAATCTTTATTCGTCCTTCAGTGTCAGATCCTCGTAGTCGAACTCATGCTATGCCAGGCAATGTGGGCATTCCATCTAGACCTCAAGCCCATCGCCCAGAACCTGTTGATCCTCATGCACAAGGTGGTCTATTTACTACGAATGGTACTTATAGTGCACAATTGGGTGGTATGACATTTTCAGCAGGGATGGGTTTTTTCCCTTCCCTCTTCGGTCTGCAATTTCAATCTTTTGCTCCTGCCCCGGCACCAGGTGCGACTGATGAAGAAGATGATGAACACCGGGCTTACCTTTCTAGAGTGCTTCTTTTTCTTGGTATAAGTGTCATTTTATGTTTACTATTCTTCTAAAGCTCCCCCTCCCTTCTTACCCTCTGCAAAATGTGTGTACATATTGACAGTGTATTCTTCCCTACCCTACCCTACCCCACCCTGCCCCACCCCACTGCTCTCTACATATTCATCATCATCCTCTTCACACCTCATCGATCATTATCTTTGACTCTATCATACAATAGAAAGAACGTCTGAGGAGCACAACAGAATCTTCTTCCAAACTCCTTCTCTTACAAGAACTCTGCCTTCTCCTCCTTCTACATAAGATTATGTATACATAATCTTATGTATATGTGGCGATAACATAATGTAAATATCTATAAATGTCATCATGTCATTTCAACAGTTTTGTTTCCACCTGAAAGTTGACAGTACGTACGGTAGACCCAGCGGATCTATTTCTCTAAATCTGGGAATCTAGAGTGCCTTATCCGTTTGGTCGGCAAACCAAAAAACAATTAAATAATCAAATAAATAAATAACTAAAGCAGAGCAAAGGATCTGTTCTTGATTGACTATTCTATTCTATTCTGTTCTATCTTCAAGAGATATCATCCTAAACAATGAAGTCCTTAGCTAAGATGATGCGTGTCTTAACAGCAGCTGGACCTGCACAAAATAAATCCACTGATACACTTCACACTTCATCTTCAGCCATGTCCTCTCAAGATCTCAACATACAGACAGCTGCAGGATTAAAGAAAATTATTTTATATTTAGAGATACATCTAGTGAATAGTGATGGTATCTTCAGTCGTGCAGGATCTATAGAAGAAGTTTCAGCTTTAGTTGAATTTATTCAACATAATACATTATCTGAAGGATATTTAACAACTTTACAAAATATTCATTCTATGGCTATGGCAATAAAAGAAATTCTTTCAACCTATTCACCATTAATTCCAACTGTATTATATAATGATTTTGTATCATTATTAGTATCAAAATCCTCATCATCCTCATCCTCAGCAGCAGCAGCATCTAGTAGTAGTGTTGTGATGGAAGATTATCATAAGTTAATCAAAACTATACAGGATAATACTTACCATAATAAAAACAACACTAACAATAATAACAGTACTAATAGTAGTAGTCGTGGAGGTAGTGGTAGTGGTGGTAGTAGTAATTATCATTATGAAATACTTGAAATTGTAATGTCTTTTCTATGGAAGTTAGTACATGATCCACGTTATCATGTTGATCCATATCATCTAGCTAAGAATATTGGTGTCTTTATCCTAAGACAAGATGTACGAGATACTGGGAAAGTTGATTTTCAAAGTCAACTTCAAGGCTTTGTGTATCTGATTGAATGTTTTCCTGATCCTAAATATCAACAACTAGTAGTAGATCATGTCCAATCATCACTTCCTGGTGGTAAAGCTAGTGTCGGTGGTAGTGGTAGTGGTGGTGGTGTCATGGCAGAGGAGTCATCATCCCAGCAGGTAGGAAATACTATCAATACTAGTGAAGCATATACAATACAAGATCGTAGTGTTAAACTAAGCTTCTCACAGTCAGTCAAACCAACTGACAATCAATTACGAAATCAATTAACAAAATATGGAGAAATTACTAATATTGGTTTTAAAGAGAAATTTGCTGTGATATTGTTTGTTAGTCCATTTGCTGCTATTCACTGTGTGGAGGAAGAGGAAAAGGTTGGAGTATATCGTGTGAAATATCTTGGTGATCGTGAACGTGTTGCTCGGATTCAAGCTGAATTACGCTCTATTACAGCTCCCAACCCTGCTGCTGCTCCTGTTCCTGCTCCTCCACTGCTTTCTTCATCTTCTGTTGACATGTCAGCTGTTCGTGTTGTTGCCACTCCCGAGCCTATAGTTCAAGCTAATAGTGCGACTCCTCCCACTCCGACAACACCTGATAGTCATCATGTGGGGGATGGTAACTTAGCTGGTTATAGTACTGCTGCAAGTGAAAGTGGAGAAAGTGAACGTATGGCACCTGTTTCTCCCTGGAAGGCATCCTCCAGGGTGAGTCATGATCTGCGTGCAGAGAGTATCTATGGTATTGCAATACCTGGAGACATGGATGGCTCTAGAGATGGTGAGGTTCATAGCTTTCAACATGTAGATCCATCTATGCAGAGTATTACAATGGGGTTAGCTGATGTTAGTGCTATAGGAGGGACAAACCTCTCTCATTTCTCAGACACTTCTTTACATCCTCCCACTACAACTACTACAACTACTACCAATCCTCAAAGTGGTGGTAGCAGTGGTGGTGTTGGGAATGGTACAGATTCTGATGTTGCTAGTGAGACAAGTGATCATTTGACTAACTTACAAGCTATGCGTGAAGCTCTTTTATTACATAGAAATGGTAGTAGTAGTGTTTCGAAGAATAAAAACAAAACTTGGCAAGATGAAGTACAAGAGGTAGATACATTACAATCATCACAACATTATAACTCTCCTACACCAGCTATCATCATGTCATCATCACCTGAAGGAAGAGTAAAGGATAGTTGGGTAGTAGGGAAGAGTACCAGCACATTGTCTTCTCCAGTCAACCAACAACAGCAGCAACAACAGCAACAACAGGTTCCTGCTGTTTCTTCTTTACAACCTGCTGTTATCCATACTGCTGTTATTGATCGAAGTAATTCTAGTAATGAAGATTTGTTAGGTCGATCTACCAGCGATGATCAAATACGTCCAAGTGGTGGATCTGGTAAGAAACGACATATTCGTAAGATACAAGTTGGCAGTCCAGGAAGTCAGAGTTTGGAGAGTTTAGATAATCTTACCAACACTGCACCACCACCTACTAAGAACAAACCAGACAGTGATGAAGATAGCTATTTGGAAGAACAAAGAAGTCCAGAGTATCTTCTTCGTGATCCAATGACTAAAGCAAGAGATGATCATCTTACTGCTACTGCTGCTACAACTGCTACTGCTGGTGTTATTACACATAGTTTACAATTATCACAAGATAGTGAAGAAGAGTTGATGCACTCCATGAAAGTTAAGACTGCTGATCATCATCATTTACCTACCATGATGGATCAGATGCAATCGAATAAGAGAGAGTGTAATATAATGGTGGAAGAAGAGCCAATATCACGTCGTGTGGTGGATGCTTCACCACGTTCATTACAAAGCAGTTCTCGTGATAGCCCTCCTCTGGCAGCACCACCTCTTGTTGATGCTGAGATCGCTAAAAAGAGACTACCCACTGTCACACTACCTGCAGGATTGATCTGGGGAAATCGATCAGCACCAACACCTATCGACCCACCACCTGAGAATTATGAACAAATTGATGCCTGGAAAGATGTCCATATACAGTCTTTATTAGAAAAGATGCAAGTATTAGAAGCTCAAAATAGTCATTATGTAGAACAAGTACAAACACAACAAGAGCAATTACATCAACAAGAAATGTTATGGCAAACACAAATTATTCATCTTCAAATGAAAAACTCTTATTTACAACAAAGTCAAAGTCAACTTGTTCAAGAGGTACAATCATTGAAATTAGAATTATCTAATAAAGTAGCAGTGATAGCTACTTTAGAAACACAACAAAGTGCTTTTCAAAATACAGCTAAACAAGCACATTCTAAAGCACAAAGAGAGTCTCTTAGTGTTGTATTATCACAACAAAGATTAATCAAAACATTAGAACAACATATTGATGAGTTGAAAAAACAAAATATACGTTATTCAGAAGAATTACAAGAATTACATCAATTGTATGAAAAAGTCGTCAAAGAAACTTTACAATACAAATCACTTGCTTTACAACAACAACATCAGATACAAGGACAAGCACGATCATTGCCTATGGATCTGCTTCCAATGAGTGAAGAGAAGGTTCTTCCTACTGATTCAACTTCTATTTCAAATACTCCAGCCAATCCAACACAAGATACTTCTGAGGTAGTGGTGGTTGTTTCTGAACAACAACAGCAACAACAAGAAGAACAAGAACAAAATCACATAGAAGAAAATATGGATCAATTGAGAGAGATTTCCAATCAAGAAGTCTTGAACTATCTTTCAAAGAATGCTCATGTGAAGGATGATGCTAATGGAGTAGGAAGAACAGGTCTTGTTGGGAGATCAGGTGGCGGAACAGGAACAGGAACTGGTGCAACTGTGAGTAACTTGCGCCATTCTCTTAGTCAAATTGAGAGAAATGAACCAAAAGCAGTTACAAATCTACGCAATAGTTATTCTTTGAAAGGACCAGGACAACTGGTTGTTCGTTCTTCTGAGTCAAAAGATGGTCTTCCTCGTTTCCGTGATATCATTGACATGGTAGAGAAACCTATTGCTCCTTCTTCCACCTCTCCTGTTATATCTGATATATTACTACGACGACCTGATCTAACAATGAAAGGAGAGAGTTTATCTTCCTTGAGACAACATTTCTCAAGTGTTGTATTATCTCAACAGCAGGCAACACAACCAAAAGTGAATACAGAAGATCTTCGACGAGATCATCAACACAATATGCAGGCTTTACGTTCATTATATTCTATTGATAGAGGAAGAGGTGGTTCTACTATGGCTACTTCTACTACTAATACTTCTTCTTCTTCTTCTCAATGGCAGAATTATCGTTATTCATAAATAATATTCATAAATATGTAATTATAGATTGGAAAATTCTCATGATTTTCTTGATAAGCATAACATGTAAATAAGCTATCCATATGATTGATTTCTAAAGATTATTTTTAATACAGGTAGTTATTTCATCAACGGTAGTCTTCCCCTGTGGTATACAGTCCACCAAATAGCATTGGAGGGCAGGCTTTCTCATCCTGTTTACCAACTTTTACCAAGATCACCACAACGGTATGTCTGTTATTAGATTATGCTCAATGAAGCAACACCACTACGGTATAGTTTACATCCAGTGTTTAACAATTGGGATCTCTCCTAATGTCCAGATGTCTATAATTTAGCTATCTGGCTATCTCCCAGCTGCGCCGGATCTCACCCACTCTGGGGTGTGGGAGAAGATGAGATCTCATCAGATAACACATCCAATAACTACTTGAATTAGGAGTGGTTAGACTGTTAGTTAGACTGTCAGACAGACTCTTCATACTCTATCCTAACTCACTGACTAACTGATTCACTGACTCTTGTCCTTTCTCTCACTCACTCACTCACTTCCTATCGATCATCATCATAATCATCAAATTGTTGAAAAAATGCAGAATAACTTCCTTCCTCAAGCGGTTGAAATTGTAAAACAAGCCATTGATTATGATAATCTTGGTGATTTAGAAAAAGCTTTAAGTTTATATCAAAAGGCATTAGAATACTTTCTAACAGGATTAAAATATGAAACTAATCCAACATCCAAAAAGATTATTAATGAAAAAATTGAAGGATATGTTGCACGTGCTGAAGAAATTAAAAAAGCATTACAAGATGGTGGTAAAACAGGTAAAGATAAATCAGGTGGTGGTGCACAAACATTAAGTAAAGAAGATGCAAAAACAAATAAAGAAGATGATGAAAAATCTAAAATGAGAGGTGCTTTATCCTCTGCTATTGTAGGTGAAAAACCTAATATTAAATGGGATGATGTTGCTGGATTAGATAGTGCTAAAGAAGCATTAAAAGAAGCTGTTATCTTACCTATTAAATTCCCACAATTATTTACAGGAAAACGTAAACCATGGAAAGGTATTTTATTATATGGTCCACCTGGTACAGGCAAATCATATCTTGCTAAAGCAGTTGCTACTGAAACAGATGGTACTTTCTTTGCTGTTTCATCATCTGATTTAGTTTCGAAATGGCAAGGTGAAAGTGAAAAACTTGTTCGTCAAATGTTTGAAATGGCAAGAGAAAGTCAACCTGCTATTGTCTTTATTGATGAAATTGATTCTTTATGTACATCTCGTTCAGAAGGTGAAAGTGAGTCATCACGTCGTATTAAGACAGAATTTCTTGTACAAATGGATGGTGTTGGACATAAACATGGTGGAGTATTAGTCTTAGGAGCAACAAATGTTCCTTGGGAATTAGATCCTGCTATGCGTCGTCGTTTTGAAAAACGTATTTATATTGCCTTACCTGAACGTAATGCTCGTACAAATATGTTTAAATTGAACTTGGGTGATACTCCTAACTGCCTGACAGAAGAAGAGTTTGCACGTTTGGGTGCTAATTCAGAAGGTTATAGTGGTAGTGATATTGCTGTCGTTGTTCGTGAAGCATTAATGGAACCATTACGAAAATGTCAATCAGCAAAGCAGTTTGTTATTGACCCAGCAGGATTCTTTCATCCTTGTGTGGACTATCCACATTGTCCTCATTGTCCTATGGCAGTTAACGAACCTGTTCCGGGTGAACTTTGTGTTAATGCTACTGCTAGTAAAGGGGCTTCTTGTCCTCATTGTGGTGCTATTCGTATGAGTCTCTATGATGTACCTCCAGAGAGGCTCGCGGTACCACTCATCACTATGCAAGACTTCGATAAGGCCCTTGCCAGAGCACATTCTTCTGTTGGTGCAGATGAATTGGGCAAGTTCGAGAGCTGGACTTCTGAATTTGGACAAGATGGTTAAATTGAAGTGAATGTACTAAACTTATTTTCTCTCTCAAGAGGTTTTTGTGTGGACAGTTGTTCTGGTGTTTTTCATTCGTTCATCTTACTAAATCCACTTAACTTAAGATGATAATGATGATCTTTAACTTAAGAAAGTGGAACTCTAGAGTTTCAAATACCTAGATGGCTGGTCTCTGGCACTTGCTCTTTCATTTCGTTTTGGTTGCCTTTCCTTTCCTTCCTTTGTTTTCATTTTCTTGCAAACTGAATTGTATCCCTTCAAGATGCGTGCTACTATTCTACAGTCAGCTATAATGAGGACGATAACACATCCTCGTCCTTCACCAACATTGTTTAATTTCCCTGGACTACGAGGTCTACCCATCTGGCCATCATCCGATCTCTTTCAAGGTCATACTGACTTACTAATCAAGAACTATGATATCATTCTAAAAGAATATCATGCAATCCAAGCTATCAAATCATCTGATTATGGTGCTGAAGGTGAAGAACATAAACTACATAATGGAAAATGGGATTGGCATAGTTATGTCTTGAAAGGCAAACGACAAGTAGATTTTGCTGTTCATTGTCCTAAGACAACTGAGCTTCTTGAATCATTACAAGGACCTAAGCTGATGACAGGCACTCCTTTCAGCTTCGCTTTCTTTAGTACATTACATCCAAAGTCTCAAATTGCTAAACATTGTGCACCTTGTAATCTACGTGTACGTTGTCATTTCCCTCTTATTGTACCCAAGAATCATACTATAGAAGAATGTGGTATGCGTATTGCTAATAAGAAGTTTCAATGGGAAGTGGGGAAACCTGTCTTCTTCGATGATGCTTATGATCATGAAGGTTTGTTTTTCTTTCTTTTCCATCATCATCTATCAAGTCATCTGTGCAGTCCTAATTTCTCTTTGTCGTGGGGGGTTTAGTTTGGAATCACACCAGCGAAGAGCGGGTTGTATTACTTTTGGACTTTTGGTAAGTACCTGATTATCTGTCTAGGCTATCTCATGACTCTGCTGCCTCATACTTTTTAACTCAATCATATGAACTTTAGGCATCCAGACCTGGTCGAATCAGAGATCGAAGCGATTGAAGAAATGTTTGAAGATGCCCGTCAGAAAGGTTGGTTGAAATAACAAGAAACCTTACAAAAGGATGTTGTAACTTAAATTATAAGCCTACTATCATCCGAGCGACTATCAACAGGAACAAACAGATTTGGCAGCACATTTAAAGCTCGTCATCACCAAAATCCTCATCGTCACCAGCGGCTCCGCCAGGAGTGCCACTGCCCTGGTAGACCTTGCGCATGATGGGGTTGGCGACCTGCTCAACTTCCTTCTGCTTGCCACTGTACTCCTCAGCATCAGCTTCAGGATTCTCTTCTAACCAGTCAAGAGTCTCGTCGATGAGGTTGACCAACTCAGTCTTCTCAGCCTCCTCAATCTTGTCAGCGAGACCTTTCTCCTCGTCGTTGATGGTGTTCTTCAAGTTATAGAGGTAGCTCTCGAGGCTGTTGCGGCTATTGATACGAGACTGAACCTTCTTGTCCTCTTCAGCGAACTCCTCAGCCTCGCGAACCATGCGCTCAATCTCCTCCTCAGAAAGACGACCCTTATCAGCGGTGATGGTGATCTTCTCGGCCTTTCCAGTGCCCTTGTCAGCAGCAGAAACTTGGAGAATACCGTTGGCATCGATCTCAAAGGTAACCTCGATTTGAGGAACGCCACGAGGAGCAGGAGGAATACCAGTGAGCTCGAACTTGCCAAGCTGGTGGTTATCCTTCGTCATAGCTCTCTCACCCTCGAAGACTTGGATGAGCACAGCAGGCTGATTATCCTGGTAAGTGGAGAAGGTCTGAGACTTCTTGGTGGGGATGACAGTGTTGCGGTTGATGATCTTGGTCATGACACCGCCCACAGTCTCAATACCTTGGGAAAGAGGAGTAACATCGAGCAGAAGCACGCCCTGAGTGAACTCAGAGGACTCGCCAGAGAGAATACCACCCTGAACAGCGGCACCGTAGGCAACAGCCTCATCAGGGTTGACACCCTTGGAAGGCTCCTTGCCGTCGAAGTAGTCCTTGAGGAGAGTCTGCACCTTGGGGATGCGGGTGGAACCACCGACCAAGACAATCTCATCAACCTCAGACTTGCTCATGTCAGCATCCTCCATGACCTTCTGGACAGGGCCAAGGGTCTTCTTGAAGAGATCCAAGTTGAGCTCCTCAAAGCGAGCGCGGGTGAGGGTCTCAGAGAAGTCAGTGCCATCAACAAGGCCCTCAATCTCAAGACGAGCTTGGTGCTGGGAAGAAAGAGTGCGCTTAACACGCTCAACCTCTCTGCGAAGCTTCTGCAAGGCGCGCTTGTCAGGGGTGATGTCCAAGTTGTCGCGCTTCTTCAAGAGCTTGATGAAGTGCTGCATGACACGCTGATCGAAGTCCTCACCACCCAAGTGAGTATCACCGTTGGTAGCCAAGACCTCGAAAACACCGTTATCAATGGTGAGGAGGGTGACATCGAAGGTTCCTCCACCAAGATCGAAGACCAAGATGTTCTTCTCGCCACCCTTCTTGTCCAAACCATAGGCAATGGCAGCAGCAGTAGGCTCGTTGATGATACGCTGAACAGAGAGACCAGAGATAGTACCAGCATCCTTAGTGGCCTGACGCTGAGCATCGTTGAAATAGGCAGGGACGGTGATGACAGCGTGCTGGACAGTCTTGCCAAGGTAAGTCTCGGCAATCTCCTTCATCTTGGTGAGGACCATGGCAGAGACCTCCTCAGGAGCGAACTGACGAGGCTTGCCTTCAATCAACACCTCAACATAAGGCTTGTCATCCTTGGAAACGATCTTGTAGGGGACAAGCTTCTTGTCAGCCTGCACGGACTTGTCGCTGTACTTGCGACCAATGAGACGCTTGACATCGAAGACAGTGTTCTCAGGGTTGATGGTGGCCTGATTCTTGGCAGAATCACCGATCAATCTCTCGCCCTCAGTGGTCCAGGCGACATAGGAGGGGGTAATACGGTTACCCTGATCATTGGCAATGATCTCCACCTTGCCGTTCTTGAAGACACCAACACAACTGTAAGTGGTACCAAGATCGATACCAATGACAGTTCCAAGAGGCTGCTGATCATCAGCAACAATAGTCCAAAAGACTGCATATCAAAACAAGAGATTTTCATCAGTAAAGAATAACGCCAACAAGGAATAATTGCAAGATGGAAGATAAAGAAAGATGCATCAACTCTTTTCTTACCTTGCAAAGCAATAATGAAGACAAACAATAAAGCTCTTCTCATTTCTTCTATTCCTTTTGTTTTAAATTGTGATATTGAATTCTTCTTCTTCGACCTACTTGTCTTGCAATGCGATGAGATCGTGTAGCAAGTGAGTGAGAGAAGGTATGAGGGCTATGGGGGCTGTGGGGGGGGAGATGATCTAGAAAGAGCGCCAAGTGCCACGCTGCGGTGGGTGACGCGTGGCGCCTCTTGACCACACATTGCTCACTCTGTGCCATATTTTCGATATTTCGGAGAAACACTTGTCATCACACAGTCAGAAACACTTGGTCGAAGAGAGGTAGAAACAGTTTCTTGTGCCCACCTGCTGCCTCCTGGTGCTCTCCTGTGGTGCCAAAGGTTGAAGCAACAAGAACAGCTTGGCTTGGCTATCACACATTAATTCTCTCTCCTATTAGAAGATACTGTACATCTACTAAAATATAGAAGAAAAAGAAGATGAGAGTTATTGAACCTTCTGAATTATTGATTCGTGAAGATGGATCTATCTATCATCTTCATCTTCTTCCTGAACAACTTGCTGATAAGATTATTCTTGTGGGTGATCCTGGTCGTGTTGAAATTGTTGCTAGTTACTTCGAGTCTCAAGAATGCCGTGTTTCTAATCGTGAGTTCATGACTATTACTGGCAGATACAATGGTCAGAGAGTGTCAGTCGTCTCCACAGGCATTGGCACGGACAACATCGACATCGTCGTGAACGAGTTGGATGCTTTGGTCAATATCGATCTCACCACTCGCACTGTCAAACCTGAGCACAAGAAGCTCACTATGGTTCGTCTTGGTACCTCAGGTGCTATTCAAGGTCATATCCCCTTGGGCACCAAGCTGTTGTCATTGATCTCCGTGGGATTTGATGGTTTACTCAACTTCTACGCTAATCGTGACTCCATTAGTGACTTGGCCATTGAACATGCTTTTGAAGAGCAAACTCAATGGAATGCTCAGTTGCCTAAACCTTACTTCGTTCATTCCTCCAAGCATTTGGCGGAATTGTTTTCTTCCTTCACCATGCCAGGATGCACTATTAGTGCTCCTGGTTTCTATGGTCCTCAGGGTAGAGTATTACGTCTTCCTTTGGCTGATCCTGATATCAACAAGAAGATTGAATCTTTTGAATTCAATGGAACCAAGGTTACTAACTTTGAGATGGAAAGCTCTGCTTTGGCTGGATTAGCTCAACTTTTGGGTCATGATGCCACCACAATCTGCACCATCATTGCTAATCGTGTCAACAAGACTGCCTTGTCTGATTATGATTCCGAGGTGCGTGATATGATCACGAAGACGCTCAACCTCCTCTTACCCAAGTAAAGGAAAAGGGAGATGTTAACAACAGCCTTCTCAATAGTACAACCAAAGCATCCATTAAGCTGTTAAATGCAAAAAGTTGATGTCATAGTTAGATTGCGAACAGTGATGTAATTTGAGTATTGTATCATCCTCATCTGCCATCTTTTGCTATTATTGTTTAATCTGTCATACAAAGTAACAACATCAGAGATCATAGTTAATTGCGGTGTAATCATAGTGACCCTAGATTCTGGCTGTCTGGAAGTCTGGCCTGGCTTAGTAAGAAGGAGGCCCTCAATGGTCATGAATTGATTGTCAGACAAGAGACAGAGCAGTGTAGAGATATGATGGAAGATATGCTGTTTGCTGACTTGGACATCCCAACTCATGAAGAAGAAGATGTCGAGGAAGAAGAAGGTAGTAAACGTGGTCCAACAGCCACACAAAGAAGTCAAGCTAGACTTCGTATGAAAAAGATTTTAGCAGGAGAGATCGAAGTCCAGCTGTCTGACCTGCCTTTAGATGCTATGCATCATATCCAACCTTCTGTCACTCCTGAGATAGTACGAGTGTTAACAAAGCAATTAGGATTTACTCCTTTGAACTTAGTGGAGGTCAGCTATTGTCATCCCATTACAGGACAACCACAGGTACTACTAGACAGTATACTGTATGAATGAATGAATGATATTGATGATATTGATGATGATGACTCTCTCTCTCTCTCTCTCGCTGTCCTGTTGGCTTGACTTGATTGCTTGTCGTTGTCATTGTCATTGACTTCTTGAAGGTTCTTAAACTCTATCCACTCAATGTGAGTGACCCAACTCTTGGACCTTTGGACAGTCAGACTATGATACCCTTCCCTACCATGTACTGGGTCTCCTGTCCGATTCTTCATGCAACAATCTCGAAGATTGAAGAAGAAGGATGGGTACAGCGTTTAACTGATCGTCTCTTACATAGTCCTGAGTCAACACAAGCTTTACAGGAAATGGAAAGAGCACATCGTCTTTATGCGCAAGAAAGATGGACACTGTTGACTGAAGAAGACCAAGAATTTGTCATCGAGAGTGGATGGTAAGATGTAACCTCACAGACACAATATCGTTTGATGACCTCACAATTGATTGGTTTAGGGAAGAACCTTTGCGACATGTTGGAGTAGCTGGCATGCGTAACTTTGCATCAATCAAATGTTTGCATACTCATTTTGCTCACTTTGCTTCAAGACCAGATCATGGTAATATTATTGGACGATGGGTCATGGAGCTGCTGCAAGAACATCAACAGCAGCAGCAACAGCAGGGTGAAGTCCAATTCAATGGATAGAGAGAGTGAGTTGAATAGAATAGTAGATATTATTGGAGTGTGTGTGTGTGTCATGGTGTCTAAATGTACAGAAGAGAACGCGTCTATTCATTAATTGCTACGCTTCTGCTTTGCTTTCCGACTGCGTCCACCTTCTTCCACCTTCTTTTGTTCCACAGCTTTTCCAGCTTTCTTCTTAGTTGTCTTCTCCTTCTCTTCCTCAACTTCGACGGCATCGTCTCCTTCATCATCTTGCCACACTGCATTCCATTGACCATCAGGGTCAGTAGAAATGGTCCATGGTACCTCATCGTCATCATCATCATTCTCCAAAGCCATAACCAACCCTTCTTCATCTTCTTCGTCATCTTCTTCATCCTCTTGCTCATCTTGTGCAGCTGCTAATTCTTCTTCCATTTTAAGTGCTGTGAGAGAGGTAATGAGATCTTTGTCCTCTGCCATTTGTCCACGCAAATATGACAAGGAGAAAAGGTTATCCTGAGCGATGCGAAGAATCTCTTTTTCATGCAGTGTACAAGCACGTAACAAAGAGCGTAAACTCTCCGCTAAAGCCAAATTTGCTCGGCTTGTCTGCAACAAATAGCTACCATGTAGACGAAGTAGACCAACCGCCCAATGAAGGAGATAACCAAGTTGTTGAGAGGATGAGATCTGGTCTGCAAGGAAGCGGAAGAGTGATGGCAGAAGTGCGCGGTCGAGATGTTTAGCAACCAGTTCAATAGAAGCCTGTGGAACAGCGACTAAAGCAGGGAGCAACACTGAGGACTCACCAAGATGTAAGGCCATTGTCAATGCTCGCACATAATCTTCACGATCTAAAGCTCCATAAACTGCTTGAGGACTCATTGCTTCGTCAATATCAAGAGGTGCAAAGAGAAGATCATCATCAAGTCCATACACTTGCAGGCCTTGTGTACTAGCAACTGCCCATTCTCTACCCGACGGTGAAAACCGCACCATGGAAGACAATAACTCTGGACGCGTTGTACGAGATACTCCAACTAAGGATGATCGGCGTGCAGCACCGGGCAAATTAGCCGAAGCACGAAAGCGCTTCTGTTGCCCAAGAATTCCTTCCAGATCTCCTCCATCCTCTGCCAGCTTGTCAGCAAGATTATCCAGGGAAACACCATCAACTAAACGGTCACTGCGAAGTTGATCAACAATACCTTCTAATGATCGATTAAAAGAAAGTTGATACTTCTTCACTAACGTACCACTCTCCGTGGCATAGAGACAAAGATATTTACTACGTCCACCAGCTAATAAACAACTTCCATCAGCACTGTAGGTAATAGTAGTGAAGAACTTGGAGCGTGAACTGTTCTTAGCAGATCGAGCATCAGTAGTCAACCTTCCTCCAGAAATATCTTCACGACCTTCAATAGTGCGAACTTGAGTGCCTTCGAGAGCATCCCATAATGTGAGATTACCGTTAGTCGTGGCGCAACAAACCTCTTTACCATCAGGTCTAAAGGCTACTGAAAGGACATCACATCCATGTTCTAATGTCTCGACACATTCATTAGAGAAGATATTCCAAAGTTTGCAAGTACCATCCCAAGAACCTGATGCTAGCATGGATCGACTAGGAGAGAAGTCAAGACAAGCAATTGGACCTTCATGACCAGAAAGAACTTCCAATAACTTGCCTGTTTGTAAAGCCCAAACATAGATATTAAAAGGATCTAGACTACCAGCACAAACAACTTCTCCACTACTATCCGCTGCTAAACAGGTAAGCTGTGCTGGGGATGGAGTTGTTAATGTACGAAAGTTCTTATAACGTAACATATCATGAGCACGTACACTACCATCAAGAGAAGATGATAGAAGTGCTAATCCTCTTCCAGAGCCTACAAAACGTAAACCTGTAATGGATGCCAAGTGTTCTTTGAAAGTTGCCTGACAGAAACCAGAGCGTGTACTCCAAATTTTCACTTTTCCATCTTCTCCACCAGATGCTATAAACTGTCCATCAGGTGAGTAATCAAGGCAGTTTACACCATAGAGATGTCCTTGTTGCTTGAGAACAAAGGATTCAGCACGCCATTCCCAGACAAGTAATTGTCCCGCACCACCAGCCATACCCAGCCATTCTCCTGATGAGCTAATACAAGTTGTATCCAATGAAGTACTGGAGACGGAAATACGATGAAGATTGATACAATCAGGCATCTCATAAAGTGCGAAGACACCTTGATTAAATGCTAACAGTAACAATTGTGCCGTGCGATTGTAACTGCAAGCTGTCACTTCTCCTTGATTATCACGTAACAAACGACGCTCTAATAACTTCCAGTTTCCTTGTCGCATAGCAGCTTTAGTACGTAATTTAAGTTGATCAGCTTTCGTTAAGAAAGCACCGCCATCACCATCTTCTTCTTCATTATCATCTTCTTCTTCATCCTCATCCTCTTCGCTCGTCTCTTCATTATCTGTCTCTTTCTTCGCTTCTTGGATGGCTTGTTTCTTCTTTGCTAAGGCAAGTTCACCATCAAACTGCCATGCAAAGAGACCACCATCACGTGCTACCGTATAGGCTTCATCGGCAGTGTTACCAAAGAACACTCCTAAGAGAGCATCACGATGTCCAGAAAGGACAGAAAGTGCCATATACTTCGTTAGAACACGATAATAGACTCTAGCAGTAAGATCTCTAGATCCTAAGAGTAAAGAAGAAGAGTCAGGACTCCAATCTAATGTAGTGGTCTCATCATAATGTCCACTAATAGTACGACTTAATGTCAAGGGAGAAAACTCTCTTTCATTACTTGGTGTTTTCCAAATTTGACATCCACGACCAAAAGTAATAGCAAGATATTGATCATCTGGTGAAAATTGTACCGCATGTATACGTTGTCGAAAATTCATACGATGTAAGACAATACGACGTGGAAAATTATAAAATTGTGCAAATCCATCCACATCAATAACCAATAAGAATTGATTATTATGTGAGATAGCAATTAATGCAATATCTTTACGACTTTCTAATGGTAAAGCATCACTTGTTTGATTTACTAAATCGAAAATATTCACACGATTACCAACAGGAGAGAGAAGTGATTGTCCATCAGGAGTAAAGCATAAATTACCATTCCCATAGACACTACCACAAACTCTTTTTAATCGATAGGTAAACTTCATCTTCTTGTTCTTGTTTTGTTCGTTCTCATCACCATTCAATGACGGACCATTCAATCGGGGGGCTAGATAGCCAGAGTGCCAGAGGTCTGGCTAGACCCAGACCAAACATAACAAAACAACGCGTTGTTGTGTTGGTCAAGGTGTTTCTTCACTAACCGTTAGATTGGACGTTGTCGTTGTTGTTGTCAACCTCTTTATCGCTGGTTCATTATTAATTGCTTCTTCACGCTTAGCTACTAAGCCAAGGCATAAAAGACCTTCTTCTCACTCACACACTTGTTGCTTCACTCTGACCTTCAACCAATGGCATCTACTGCAACCTATCAGGACGAAAATCAAGAGAATATCTGTTACTACAATAACAACAAAGCTCACATTGCAGAAGGAAAGAACAAGACTACCTTCACAAAAGATGCAAAGCAAGCTGGAGGTCGTAGTCGCGGTGGTTTTAACAAGATCTTGAAAGATGTGACAAATCAGTTACGTGAGGAATGGGATGAACAAGTCGCCACGGAACATCAGGTAGACGAAGCGGTTGTTCTGGTCGAAGAATGGATGATGGAACAGAAAGACATGGAGCTTGCCAAGAAGCTTGCTAAAGCTTTTGAAGATGAAGCCAAGGCTGAGAAGGACCTAGACACCATCAAAGGAGAGGCAGCTGCTATTCAGGCAGCGGTAGAAGAACGTCGCAGACTCCAAGCCCAGGCCAAGGCACGTGCTGATCAAGAACGTGCTGATGCTGAGTTAGCTAAGCGACTTTTAGATGAAGAAGAGAATGAATCAAAGCTTATCTTTGAAATGGATGCTAAATTTGCGGCAAGTTTAGCTGATTGTGTGACACCTGTCAAGGTGATGCCTGAGGAAGAGGCAGAGGAGAAGAAACATGACACTCCATGCTCTGAAGACCTCTATGAACATAAGGCATTCATGCGTACTAAGGAATTAGAAGAAGATTTCGAGGTGGCTCGTGCTCAACAAAAGGCATGGCAGTTGCAAGAGGCCACAGAACGTTTTCGTCAAAATCTTCGCGATTATGAACTTTCTCGTCGAATTGTCCTCAATGACTATCGAGGATTATTTGAGCAGCGTAAGCGTAAGGAGATGGAAGCATGCTATGAGAAATGTGTGCGAGATGAGGCATCAGTGGCAAGACTGTGGGAAGACGCAGAGGCGGAGGTAGAGGATGTCCACGGAGCTGTGGCTCTCACTCTTCTGCTGCCCAACATTAAGAAGCTCACTGTCACTCTGCTCAAGAATGGAAAGACTTTACGTATTGAAGCCGTTCGCCTTCCTCTGAGTAAGTCGGTGGAAGTGACTCCAGCGAATGCATCATTCCTTGCTGACTTTGTTCTGGAAGGAGGGGACCTACTCATTCAGTCTAAGGACGTTCGCCATGTCTACTCTTCTGAAACTGGTCTGCTTCATGTCTACATTGATGATGTCAACATCGACTACGACAGCAAATGTGACATGAATGAACAAAGACCTCTGGGATCTTTCTTCCAGGCAGTTAAGAGTGGCTTGGCTCACGTCTTCAAGGGCAAGAAAGCATAATAGAAAGACCTCGTCTTATTGATCAACAACACAATACAATTCCTCTACTACCATAGTAAACATGAACAATATGAGCAAAGACATCAAAGGTCGGATTGTGGAAATCTCCCCTTTGAATGTCCTGCTGTCCCAAATAAATTAATTCACCAAACGCTGACAACCTGGCAATCGAATGTTTAAATTGATGGACAAGTGCAGGCGGCAGCCTCCTTCACGGAGCAGCTTTCAATAGCAATCTGCACGCTGGAGGCAAAGCCTTGCAACTGCTTCACTTGAACAACCGAAGCAGCCTTTGATTTGTTAGATAACGGGGGGCAACTAACTTGGAAAGCTTGTTCCACAGAGTCGTCACTTGAAGTTAATTTCACGCTCAATCCATGTGGATAAACAAGCTCACGGTTAACATAGATAGCAGTCACCTTCCCCGTCTCGCTTGCTTCCTGAAATCCAATATCCAACCATGGTTCGTACTCCATAAGAAATTTGCCATTACGAATGTCAAAAGAGTAGCTATCGATAAGTCCAGCCACAGCTTGAGGATAAGTGCGGGACAGGACGCGCAGCTTGTCCTCACACACATCACCATCGTCCTCATACAAACTCTCCCCTTGAGGAGTGCAAGTGGTAATGTCCTGATAATATTTAAATTGCCAATACATCCAAGATTGTTGGAAACGATCTGCCTGAGCTGCTACAGCCTCAAGAACAGCGAGATCAGACTTGATGTCCTCACTAGCTCCAAATTCTGTCATAATCATTGGTACACCCAAACGCTCTGCATCTTTCACACGGTTTGCAAAGAAATAATCATCAATAAGATTACATGCAAAAACTTTAATAGGTGAGCTATTATCCGTAGGACAGTAGACATGATAAGCCAGAGCCTGGCGATCATTGTACTCGACACCTCCAGGACCTGCACTGAAGCCATTCTGCCAATAATCAATAGTTAAACCTTCAAAGAAAATTATCTTGCTGTCATCCACAGTTCGAATAGCCTGATGAAGATATTGATACATAGGCTCTAACAACTTGCTTTCAGCATATTTTGGCAACAGGTTCTTGGGACTACGAAAAACATCTCCAGCCCATGGCTATTAAGAAAAAAGAAAGAAAATTCATAGTAAGCAATCTTTATCTAATCATATAGAATGATGTGCTCACCTCATTAATCAGTTCGTATCCCAAGACATTGTCAAAAGTGGAGAATCGTTGAGCCACAGCTTTCCAATAGCCAGCAAATGCATCCCATAAATTCTCTTTATTGTCATAAAGACATTGAAAACCAGCACCAACTTCAGCAGAGAGATAATACGTGGCAAACATTTTGCTCAAGCAGGCCTCAAGGGTAGGATTACCATCCGCATCGACAGGATAGCTTGCATTAACAGACGGTAAAGGGAAAGGAACAGTGCCAGCGGGTTCGGCTGCTTTACAAATCTCATAGACATAGTCAGGTACACCTTCACCACAGAATTTACGATGCCATAGATCCTGATGGAAATCTAAGATAACATAAATCTCCTCTTTGGCAAGATTGGTGACAATCGTCTCAATCTGATCGAGATAGCTTTGATTGTAAGCACCTCGACTCGTAGGCTCTACACCAGGCCACATCACACCTAATCGTACAATATTAAACCCCCATGAACGAAGGTTCTTCGCATCTTCAGCACTTAAGGAATTTGAAGAATCAAATCCTGTCGTAGTGGGGAACCAAGGAGGAATCTTATAGACAGCATTCACTCCATGAAAAATACGTACTCTAAATATCACAAAAGACTTCTCGTTAATATCACAATAGTGAAGGTTAATCTAAATCTATTAGTTACTAGGACCTGTAACATACCTGCTATCGTCATCAACAAATTGACGTGTGATTGTATTAATATGAATTTTAGAAAAAGTAGCAGAAATTGTATTCACCAAGAATTGTGAATAGAAGAAAATAGAAATCACTTTGTTCAGTAACATTTTAAACTAGACTTGCTAAGTAGCTAAGTAGCTTAGTTACCTCACTAGTTACCTCACAAGATCAAACAATCAATCAATCCCCACCTGGATTGATTTGTTTGTCATTTCCAGATTCCTTCACCCTGTCGTCGTCCAAGTCAACTTCCAACACCAACCTGACACCCCAAAACAACCCTGACATTAGACTTTTATAATGCAAAACCTTCAGTTTGAAATCAAATAATGCGGTTTTGAGGATCATATTCCAGTTTGAGGGATGAAATCATCCTCAAAACCGCATTATTTGATTTCAAACTGAAGGTTTTGCATTATAAAAGTCTAATGTCAGGGTTGTTTCGACTGGACACGCCATGCATTTCTCCCACAGCCAATACTATTTTCTCCCAAGCACTAAATCCCATGCGATGGATTTTAGGCAGTGTTGTTGTTGTTTGCTTGCTGGTGGTGTGAAAGAGAAAAATCACAACTCATTATTAACTGATCATGGAAGGTAAACCAGGATTTCGAAATATCCCACGATCATGTCTTGTGACAGGTGGAAGTGGTTTTGTTGGACAACGTCTTGTGGAGATGCTAGTTGAAAGAGGTTGCAAACGTGTTGTTTCCTTTGATATCGCACCAACTCCAAAAGATGGATTAAAACGACCTGAAATTGAATATGTTCAAGGTGATTTAACTAATCCAGATGTTGTTTTAAAAGCTGCTCAAGGTGTTGAAGCGATCTTTCATATCGCGGCCTTGGTGGGTCCATATCATCCCAAAGAGGCATATGTCAAAGTCAATTATGAAGGTACTTTAAATATCCTTGATGCTTGTAAGAAGCTAGGTATAAAGAGGCTAGTTATGAGCAGTAGTCCCAGCACACGCTTCCCCTACCCAGACCCTAATGTCAGCAATCTAACTGAAGACGAACTTTTCCAGAAGAATGGCGGTGACTATGCTCCGCAATTCCTGCAGCCTTATGCTGAAACGAAAGCCTTGGGAGAGAAAGCTGTGCTTGATGCCTGTGGAAACAAGGCAGACGATTTACTCACTATCGCAGTCGCTCCTCATCAAGTGTATGGTCCTCGCGATGGACTCTTCCTTCCCAACCTCCTCGAAACTGCTGCCTCTGGATCATTACGCATCTTTGGAGATGGAAACAATAAGATCTCCTTTTGTCATGTTGATAACTATTGTCATGGCTTAATTCTTGGCTATGAGGCGCTTTATCCTAATAGCCCTGCCTTGGGTCGCTTCTATATCGTCACCGATGGACCAGGTGTGCAGTTCTGGAAAGTTCTTGATGAAGCTATCATTGCGATGGGATTCTCAAGTCTTTGGCAGAAGTTCAAGCTTCCCACTTGGTTTATGATGTTCATTGCTTACGTTTGCGTCTTTGTGGGCAATGCCTTCTCTGCGGTCAGTGGCGTACCCAGTCATCGCGTCAATTACTATCTCAAGCTCAATCCTTTTGCTGTGAAGATGCTTGTCATTGATCGCCATTTCAATATAGCAGCTGCTAAGCGTGATCTCAAGTACGAGCCTCTGATTTCCTTCGAGCAAGGTTGGGCTGATACCATCAAATGGTTTAAGGAGAATTGGTTGCCAAATTTCAATGCAAAAAAGAATGGCAAAAAGTGAACTTCTTTCATCTTTTACAATCCATTTTGAGAATGTAATACATGGTCTTGACAACACTTAAATCTAAGTATGATGTCGTCATTTTTGATTTTAATGGCATTTTCCATGGATTCCATGTGGAATAGAGGGTTCTTTGATGATGATCAGCCAGAAGAAAAGATAAATTTAGAATGGACCTCTATGGCGATTTGCCTCCAATCGGAGCTGAGAAAGACTCCTGGAAGGATTCTTCTTCACAAAGTGGGAGTTTATCTGAGACCAAGTCTCTCTCGCTCCCTGTCCCCACAGTTGAAACAAGAGAAGCAGGCACAAGCCAAGAAGGTGTGAAAGCCAAACCCAACAACAAGCCTTTCAGTGCCACGTTGCTCTTTAAGCCAAGGCAGACTTCAAAAATACACAATGCTTTGTCAGCATCAAGTGGAGTGAAGACTTCTGCACCTTCTGATAATCAAAACACAGTGTCTACTATTCAGAAACCTGTCTCAGCTAGTGAACCATCTATTGTGAGAGAAACAAACAGTCAAGAGAACTCCCAAGAGCAACACAAAGAAGAAGAGGAGGAGGAGCCGGAGTTATTCAATACAAACTCTTCGTTCGATGTAGAAGGGCAGGACAGCTACGATCCCATGCGACCCAACGACTACCTCACATTTTGTCAAGAAAGAGAAGAAATGAAACGCCTTGCTAAGTTAGCAGAAGATAATCAAAGGACATTAGAAGAGATGGAACGTCAACGCCGTGAGAAGGAACGTGAGAGACAATTGGCGGCAGAGTCGGGAGACTTCCAAAAACTGCTTGCCACTGCCACTGCGGCAACAAATTCCCATTCCACCACATCCATATCTAACAATACTAATCCATCTATTTCGGGTGGTGTTACAATGGGTCGAGGAAGGGGCAGAGGAGTAATGAATCTGCCTGCTTGGATTACTCAACAGATGTCCTCAGATCTTTCTTCCTCAGAAGCAGTAGAGAAAGAAAGAGAAGGAAGAAGAGATTTAAGACAAGATGTAGAAGAGAAAAAGAATAATGTGGAGGAGGAGCCAACTGTTTTACAAGCATCGCTACTAGAACCCCAAGTTGGTATGAAACGCAAAGCTGTTTCTTCCTTCAGCAAGGTTAGTCGTGTTCTGTTGTTACAAAACATGGTATCTCTTGAAGAGGCCATGGCAGATGGAGAGGAGTTGGCTAAAGAGACCAGAGAAGAATGTGAGCGTTTTGGTCGGGTCTTAGACTGTGAAGTCTTCCTTGCAAAGCGTACTGCATTCCCTGAACTTTCTGATCAGATGAGAGTACGCATCTTTGTTCGATTTGAAAGACAAGATGCTTCTATTCGAGCATTGAAAGAACTGAATGGACGGTTTTTTGGAGGACGTCAAGTAACAGCGAGTTTCTTCGAAGAGGAAGCCTTTCTCCAGCGCCAGCTTGCACCGTCAGTGAAGAGTTAGTAAGACTACACTATTTTGTGTGTAAATAGAAAGAAAGACTAGCTAGGTTAGGGGAAAAAGACAATGAAGATTGGGGTAGGATAAAGATATTAAAGTACAGCAGTAAGTGGTGACTTCGGCTAGAATGAGAGCTGAGAGGGGAGTAGTTAAATGGGGGAAAACTGTGTGTGCAGAATAAGGTTTTGGTTTTTGTTGTTTTCATGTGATTGTTGTTGTCTAGATCTCCAACTGTCCCAAGAAGTTCTCCTTGATTGTACCCACTGCACTAATTGAACCTTTCTCAACATTTAGACCAATGACCTTAAGTCGAACAATTGATCCTTCACGAATTTCCACCTACAGCAGCATAACCAATCATCAGACAGACAACAAGCAATATTAGCCAAGATGATATAATGTCAGATAGACAAGAAGGAGAATGACAACCTTTTCATCTTCAGACTTCCAACAATCTCCATCAATATGATTAAATGAGATATCATCAGGCATACTATGTCTACTCACAAAGATTAATAATGGACCAACTCTTGCAAAAAATCCATTTTGATCTGATGCCATACTAACAACAGCATCAACCACTTCATTACGGAATAAACGCAAAAGAACCACACTATAATAGACTGTAATATGAACTGCACCACTGTCATTATCAACTAGTCCAGGTAGAATATCTTCATCTTTAATCTCTAATAAAGAGATAACATAACCATGTTTTCCTAAACATTGTCCTTCTAATTCTGCCGTCACTTTATTACGAACATGTTCTTTTAATTGTGGACCTAGAAATCGTGGTTCTAATTCAACTTCTCTTCGTAGTTTCTTTATGAAGAACATTTCTATAATACTTCACTATTCTTATAATATTGATAATTAATTATGACTGATTTTCCAGCATGTGGGGGGTTGTTGGTTCTCCTCTTAACTTAACGATTTCAACTATTACTGTCTTGCGGTGGGAAGGCGTTAACTTAAGACAGCAAGTTCACACACTCTCTCTCTCTCTCACAGTCCCATCACAGTGTTGTCCTGCTGGCCAACTTGTGGGGTAACATATTGCTCAAATGATGGATGAGTTAGAAGAAGAAGAGAAAAGACTGACTGAGGAAGTTGATACCTTGGGAGTACAAATAGCTTCTATCTGTACAAAACTGGACAACCAGCTTGATTCTGATATCATTCAAGATCTATTTAGACGCTATAAGAGTCAAGTTCAAGAGAATATCACATTAAAACAACAGAATCAAGATCTTCAATTTCTTAAAATGAAAGAAGAATTAGAGGCAAAGTTTATAAGTTATGTAGAAGTGATACAAAAGGAAGTTTCTCTCAAAGACCAAACACATCAACAAGTTCTCAATACATTAACATGGGAGAATGAAACTCTGAAATGTGAAAATGGATGTTTAAAATCTGACAATCAGCTCCTAGGTGCAATGTTCTCATTATTTGAGGAAGCTATTGGTGCGTTAGAATCTGTTGTAACAAAGAATGGTGATGATGTCGAGTTTAAGAATCTTATTGCTGAAGTATTTCGATATATTCGTGATGATATTATAGCACAAGCTTCATCATCGTCTTCATCGTCATCGTCTTCATCTTCATCATCCCAGTTTATGAACGGAAGGGACTGCTTACTGATGCTACATGGTCAACAGAATCTGGAATATCCACAAGATACTGACTTTGATGAAAGTGAGGCTGAAGAGAAGAAAGCCTTCATTGCTGATGTGGTTCAGAGGCGAGCAGAGTTTGTCAAGGCCTCTGAGTTCATTAGCAGTCTTGGTTTAGATGTCACGCTAATTCGAGACTTGCGATCATTTACACGTGATTGTGTCCTTGATGGTGACAGCTCTGAGGTTCTGATACAATTGAAGAGTGGGAGTAAGAAGAAGAATCAAGCTATCCTGAAAGAGATACGATCAAAGCTGGAAGCATTGAATGAAGGTCATGCTGCCTATTTTCTGAAAGACCGATTGATGGCGTGGTTTGAGAAAGTTCTTGAGAATTAGATTGTCTGGCTTTCGTATGCTCGGATGTGTTGGTGTTTGTCATCAAGTGGCCATTGTCATGCTTGATTGCTTTAATGAAGATAACTTCTATAATAACACCACAGCTTACACTTCAAGATATTTGATTTAGAGTTAGTTGTTGTCAAGGAAGTGTCTAAACGAAACAATCGCTTGAATTTATGGTTAGACTGGATACGGATTATTTACAATATGATCGCACTTCAATGAATCTTATAAAGATCCACTTAGCTTAAGAAGTTCAAAAGGATGCTTTGCATGAAGCTCAGCTTGTCGATAGAGCAATTTAAAGAATGTATTGATAGTCTGGAGAGCTTTCCGTGCCTGTTCGAGGTCATTATCATCAGCGATCTTGATTCGAACAAGCTTTCTAACACCATTAGCACCTGATACTAGATAGTGTACCTGTCTCTCAGACAGCTTCCCACGGAATTCTTCTGGCATGGATTCGAGCACTGAGTGGGGAGTGCTGCATTGACTGTCAATCCGTGTGTTATTATCATAGGGAAGTATCCAGCGAGACAGGGTACCTCGAAGAACATTCAATGACTTGGCAAGACTGTTCATCTAAAACACATTACCAAATAGTCTGATTGAGATAAATACCAAACAGGCGGGAAAAGGAGTGAAGATACCTGATCCGTGAACAAGATGCCAGCTTCAGCGGCAGCCACCGTGTAGAGCATGTCTTGCTCTGTCTTGATCGCTTTACGCAATAGTAGACTAACTTCAGCCCATCTAAAACCCAACAACAGTGAATCATCATTAACAAGCAATTCCAAAAGGATTCAATGGTACCCTACCCATAGTCTAGTTCATTCGTCCAAACTGCTGGTGTGGAAGATATTTGAGAAGTAGGAGTCGAGTCTGTTGAAGCAGCCTTAGGTGCTGCAGAGACTGTGATGGCTCTTCCTTTCTTTCTCCGCACAGGATGGACAGCAGCATGATGAGATTGTGTTGAAGGAGCTGGTGAGGCATCCTCGACTACACCAGAAGGAGGGCTGGACAAGTCGTTTACTTGGCTGTTTGAGACATCGAGATCATTTTCAACGTCTTGATAGTCTGCTCTCGTATTTTTATCTTGATCAGCATTGGATTCGAAGGCAATAGCGACGACCGAGTCTTCTTGAGTCCCCACACTATGGTCTTTCTTCAATCTACGAAGACGTATATTAGAACGCTTGGAGGGACTCTTATAATCCTCACGGCCAAGAACTTGAAGCTCATGTCTCATGGGTGTTTCTCCAGTAGATGGTTCAGGATCCGCCGTTGGAGTGATCGCTCCATCCAATGAATACCTTCTGAGGAAACACAAGGCGAACTGTCAGCGACAATAAATAGAGCAGATATGAACATGTTCCTCACCGTTTGTTCAGGTTCTTCAAAGCTCCACTCTTCTGCACGCGGTTGTTGTGAGAACGAACAGAATGCTCAACCTCGCCACTATCTTTGTTACTCCTAATAGCTTCGTCTTCACGATCCGATGATTTGGGCTCACGGCGATTATCCAGGGGAGAAGCCCTGCGTGCTGAACGATTAGCTTCTCCTCCGTGACCAGTGCGAGTGGTAGAAGACTGACTTTTCTCGGAGTCTGAAAGCTGCTGTTTCTGCGAAGGAGCCTTAGCTTTGGCTTTGGGGCTGCTCCCACTAAGATCATCAGAATCCCCACCCACGCTACTATTGGATTGCCGCGGCCTCAAGTGTCTTCGCAATGGGCGGTGAGATGGTGAAATGAGTTTGTCTTTTACGGCCATAGATGGAGGCAAAGGACCGTTGCGAGGGGAGCGTGATGGATAGTCTTTCGCATCAGCACGACTACTCGATATTTCTCCTTCACTCTCACTCGTAGAAGGTGATGGGACATGCTTGTGATCTCGATAACGGAAGTGTCTACGTGGAGCTGTTGGCTTATGACCTCCATGATACATCATCTCTTCACTCCAATCCTTACCTTCCTCCTCAATGGGAAAGATAGAAGGAGGTGGTGAATGTTGCTCCGTTTGTTCAGGAAAGATAATAGCAGAACTGTGATAATGGTTTCTTGTTCTCGACCCTGTCGTCATTGTCTTGCTTGTTGAAGATGGAATAGAAGAGGTTGAAGGATCTTTTACAAGAGTTCTATCCATTTCTTCCATTTTCTCTAATTGTCTTTGTAGGGCTTCCACTTCTCTCTCTAGTTGTGCATTTTGAGTAAAACTCATCACTTTTTGTCTTTGTAAACCCATTAAGGTTTCATTTCGATCATCAATAAGTTTGGAGCGATTCTGATAAGCTCTTTTCAAGAGAGACTTGCTGTCAGCACTATCCAAGGCAGAGGAACGTGGACTTGCAGTAGGGAGGGGTGACTCCACAATCTCTTCAATCTCCCAGAACTTTGCTAAGGCTTCAACAAGTCCATTATCAGTGTTAGGGGCAAGAATCTTTAATGCTTGTTTTGTGAGGCGATTGGGGCTAACAATCAGATCATCCGAGAGATCACCTTCAATGGTCTCCACTAATGTCTCATCCACATCCCCTCGACTAGGTCTTGGATTGCTTGTGTGTGTAGCAAAGGGACTAGGACGACGGATAAGAACTGGTCCTGAGGCATCTACTTCTCCCTCTGAGTCACGTGCCGTAGCAACATCTCCATCTCCATACGAAAGGACAGAAGTAGTTTCATCAATATTATCATTACCTAAAGCATGTTCATTATCTGAAGGTTCAACATCTTCAACAACATCTTCCTCTTCTTCTTCTTCAAAAGGAACAGGAATTTCAAAAGAAGGAGTTTTCAACTCTCTTCCACTATTCCCACCAACACTACTATTACTATTACTATTCCCATTCTTATTTCGTTGTTCTCGACGATGTTTTTCAACAACTTCACACAAAGTATCTAAATCCATATCTGTTAACTGGGATAGACTACGATCAATATCTTGACCATTTCTTTTGACTTCACTTGCTGCTAAGAGAACACGTCGTTTAAAAAGATGTCGATCTATGGGATATTTCTCATCATCGAATTCTCCGGGATGATTCTTTTCATAATTCTCTATAGCATCTAAGACAGCGGAAGCATGTTTTGCTTTCTCATGTTGAAATTGCTTTCCTGCTGCAGCTCCCATTATAGCATTTTACTGTTTTCTATTAACAGTCAGTAGCTGGTAGACTAAAATCAATTAAAGGAACAACTCAATTCAATTCTCTCAGGGGCCTTCCCTGTACTGGCTGAAACAACTCGTTTCTCCAACCAACGCGATTTTGTTTATATTGCTGCGTTGGGGAAAGTGATGTTCCAACGCAAATAGCAATAATTGCCCCTCTGCAAAAGCCAGCAAACTCAACAACAACAGAAAGCGGGAAGCGGACAAATAGCTAATACAAAAGAAGAAAATAAATTGTTGCTTTATTTGTTCCTCTCTTTTGAATATAGAAGATGATAGGAAATGCTTGGGTTGTATTGATTGTTGTAACAATATGTTTATCAAGTGAGATGGTTCATGGTTATACTACTTTCCAGGTTAGTTCATGCATCATATTGCATGTTACTTTCTTCTTGACGTAGTAGTTAAACTTGAGTCAATATGTCATTATTCATGTAGCGTATGCGATCAACTTTGCGACTTTCCTTGGAGTCCAATGTTGATGAGAAGAAGTTTAGTCCACGAGAAGAGGTTGGTTGAAACATTTTGCTGCTATTTTTATGCTTTATCTTACATATTCTCATTAATGATTGCTAACATCATCATCACCATCATCATCATAGCGTCGACGTATCTTGAAAAATGAGAATTACAATAGAATGGGATTCAAGGAGGAAAAGGACAAAGTGGAAGAAATGATGTCCAAGGAGTTTACTTCTTCACTTGTTGCTGAACTCAAAGCAAATGGAGGAGTAGTACGTCGTGGGGATATTACTGTAAAGTTAGCAGAGAGCTTTGGTTTCTGTTGGGGTGTTGAACGAGCTGTTGCCATGGCTTATGAAGCACGTGCACATTTCCCTGACAAGACTATTCATATTACCAATGAGATCATCCACAATCCACAGGTAAATGAACGTCTCAAGGCAATGGGTATTCAATTCCTTGCTGGTAAGCAAGGTGCGAAGGATTTCAGTGGTGTCAAGTCAGGCGATGTGGTTATCCTGCCTGCTTTTGGTGCAACTATCCAAGAGATGCAGCTGCTTGATAAAATGTAGTTGCTTTTCGTTTCCTATTTGGTCCACTAGCCTATTTGATCAGAACACTTGTTGTACTAATAGGGGCGTGATCATTGTGGATACTACTTGTGCCTGGGTGAGCAAAGTGTGGAATGCTGTGGATAATCATCGTCGAGCTGAGCAAACTAGGTGCGTTTCCTCCTGACATTGTTCTTCTACGCTTAATTCTTAATTATATTGTCTTCACTCATAGTGTGATTCATGGCAAGTATCAACATGAGGAAACCGTAGCTACAGCTTCCTTTTGCGAGAACTATATTATTGTGAAGGTTGTAGTTGTGTTTACTGCTTGATTTGCGTTGAGTAAAGCCTGAAAGTACGTCTAATTTTGGTGTTATATAGGATATTGAAGAAGCTAAGTACGTTGCCGACTTTATTGTGAATGGTGGAGATGCAGAAGAATTCATGAGGAAGTTCCGCAATGCAGTCTCCAAGGGATTTGATCCAAATGTTCACCTCAAGAAAGTGGGTTTGGCCAATCAGACCACTATGTATAAACGTGAAACCAAAGAGATTGGTCGATTGCTTGAGATGTCTATGCTAAAAAAGTATGGGCCACAAGATCTTTCAGCACATTACAAAGAGTTTGATACTATTTGTGACGCAACACAAGAGCGCCAAGATGCTGTTTCAAAGCTAGTAGAAGATCCTACCGTGGACTTCATACTGGTAGTGGGTGGCTTTGATAGCTCAAATACAGCCCATTTGAAGGAGATTCCTCATAAATTTGGTATGTGTCATGTCATCCACTGTGTGTGATGCCCTGGATGTCTTTGGATTACCATTTATTGTGAGCATTTAGGCAAGAAATGTTTCCACATTGATCGGGCTGAGAGAATCTTTGAAGATAATTCCATTGAGCATCGCGAGACGGATGGTTCAATTGTTCGTGAAAAGCCTTTCTTGCGAGCTGGTCCCATCACTGTGGGTGTGACCTCTGGCGCTTCCACTCCTGACAAGTAAGTTATAAATTCTTAACCCACAATTTTGTCTTTCTTTGCTTTTTACGACTTGCTCTTCGTTCTTAGATTTATGGAGGAAGCTTTGGAAAGAATCTTCTTGCTGCACAAACTATTATAAGCAACACGCCGGATAGCATGCAACCAAACCAACCAACTAACCAACCGGTTTTATTGTAAAAGCAAAGAAATACTATCACATATCAAACAAATATAATTAACACGCCGCTAACAACACCTACAAGAACTAAGAAATAAAAATCGATCGTCAGTTCAACTGCTCTCATCAACAATAAACCAGGAAGATTAGCTCTATGAAGAAGCAGAATAGCGCGATACCAAAGGCTTTATCAAGCTTGCTAAGAGCAACTTGCTTAAATTCATGAAAGCTGCATAGAATCTGTTATTTGACTGCTTTGCAATTCTTTTTCCTGTTGTACAGACTGATTACAAGATGACGATGAGGGGGCAGAAGGGACCAGGACAGGCGAGGTTGAAGTGGAGGAAAGGAGGTGATGCAATACAACAAAGACATCTTCGCCACTCCCTGTTGTCCGTCCAGACCCACTAGAAGCCTCCATTATAATTTCTGAAGATAGACAATGGTCACCAGCAGCTGGTGGATGATCAACTTCCATGGCTGTGGAAGTATTAGAGGAAGAAGACGGAAAGTTGCCAGACATACTGACTGGCTTGACCTATTCATGCATGACAAAGAGTTGTCATACTCATATTTACTGGCCTTATCAATCATTTCAGTTAGATAACGCTTACCTGTGTTTGTATTCCTACAACGAAGAAAGTCCGACCTGCTCGATCTTTTACATGTGAAAGAAGAATTTGATTCCAAAATGTTCGACCATCCTTACGATAATTTAGTAATACTGTTGAATAATCACGACCTTCAGCAAGTGCACGACTAACTTTTGCAACCTCTGTTGGATCAGTACGAGGACCTTGTAAGAAACGACAATTACGTCCTAAAATTTCATGCATCTCATATCCTGTTAACTTCAAAAACCCAGGAGAAGCATACACAAGTGGCATATCAGGAGAGATAGCATTAGAAATACAGAATGAGACAGTCTTCAATCTATGTGGTGGAGCACTTCCACGTGCTGTTCTTGCTAATAATTGTTGAACCAAAGATTCGATATTTTCAGGTAAAATGAAATCTTCATGAAGAAGTGCTTCTGCACTCACAGGTGGAGTGCTCACACGATAGAGTTGACTTCGTAATGATTCATTCTCTTTCATAAGATACATTAACTTTGCTTTAAGATTCTCTAAATCAGCTTTCAACTTCATTCGACTTTTCCTTGCTAATAGTTTATTCCTCTCTCTATTATCCATCATATATAATAATAGAGAGAAAATGAGTGAGTGTAAGAGATATTAGCATATAGGTCAAGCAAGTAGGAGAAGGAGAAAGAGAGAGAGATATATATATAGAGAGAGAAGTCATCTACGAGGGTGACCGTAAGTCAGTCAAGTCAATCTAGTCATCATCACTTACTTTCTCTTTTCTTTCGATGTCAGTGGTATAGGACCTGTATCAAAGTTTTGACTCTCACCACATCCATCATTCATACCACCCATTTCATGATCAAATGGATCATTTAGATCGACTGAGGAAGCATCATCTGAAAAATCTATTTCAATAGGAGGGTAAGTGAAGTTGATCTTTTCACTTATCATCAAAGTAATAGAAAGGATTGAAAGACTTTACCATGACTTTCTTCAGGTCTACTCATCTCTGCTATTCTTAATCGACTATCTTCTTTACTCATCTTCTTTCTCGTATAGTAATTCTAATAGTAAAGTCAGGTAATGCTATTTGTATTAGAAACCAGACCAAGCATTCATTTTCAGAGTTACGGTGCCAGGCAGCTAGATTTCCGACATCTAGGTATTGCGTGGGATTGGTAATAATTACTGTGAGCGGTCATAGCGTGTTTGGATCATCAACAAATAGTGGTCGAACTATCTATCTATCCAACAGGAGAAAGGAAAGAGAAAGAGTGAAAGAGAGAAAAATGCTGTCTTCAATGAGATTTGCAGTTGCTTTATTATTCTTGACAACTTTAATCTTTGGTCAAGAAACAGAGAATATTCGCTATGCAAAGCATCCTTTGACTGACATGCCTGGACCAGCTGAAGATGTACAAACCACTTACTATTTCCCAGAATCACCTGATTTGAAATTGCCTGTTGGTGGTGTTGTTACAACCCTTTGCCATTTTGCTAATAGTGGTAGAAATAGTTATAATATCTCAGCTATTATGGGTAGTTTAAATGCTAATTTTGATTTCCGTCATCATTATCAGAATTATTCCTACAAACCATTTGGTCTTGTTGTAAATCCTGGTGAAGAAATAACATTGAAGTATAACTTTCAACTTCATCCTGAACTTGAACCTATTGATTATCAATTAGCTGTGACTGTCTTTTATGATTCAGAAACTGAATCATTTAGTAACACTTTCTTTAATCAGGTAAGAGGGAAAGACTTTTGCAATCATCTTTCTATATTATAAGAGGATTATCATGTTTCTGACTTCTCTCTTGGTTCTCTAGACTGTTGAGTTGTACCTCCCAGTGAGTGATTATGACTACGAGACCACACTCTCCGTACTCTTCAGTCTTGTGGTCACTGTCTTAGTATTGGTTGGTACTTTCTTTGCCTGCTTTCCAGAGTCCAAGCTTGTTCAAAACTTCACCAACAACCTCCGATCGGCTGCTGTTGATAAGGGGAATGTAAGTAGTCTTCATGTTTACATATATGTATTATGTATTCATTATTTCACATCTTCTCTTTGTTTAACAGGACGATGTGCAGGCTGTTGCTCAAGGAAAACGCAAGACACGTAAAGTCAAGAATAACTCAGCTGACAGCGAATAATGGATTAGATGCTACTATTATAATTTAATACAAGGCATTGATCATTTTATGTTCAAGTTTTTTCTTTCCCTTCAGTGGAATCTTGAATGTCACTGGGTTGACCTTCACTTTCTGAGTCAGGTGGTGTGATCACAACAAATATGTTGGTTCTTCGGGACGTTTTGGGATGAAAATGTTCCGGAGTATGTTGTGGTTCAGTCGAAGCTTCTTGTGCATCAGTAGTTTGAATCTCACTAGTGACTATCCGAGAAGTTCGTCTTGGAGGCTTCGGAGGGGGCGTGCGACTAGCAGGTTTTAATGTCTGCATTTGATAACTACGGATGACCTCTTCTGCCAACGTCTTGGCTCTAACTGGATTGTTGAAAGAGGAACCCTTGAGTAAAGTGGCAAGAGGAGAGGTAGCCGCTGGAGATTGTGCTGGTGGCGGAGAGACTTGATTGCTGGAATCGTCTTGAACTATAGGAGGGGAAACAACACAAGGACCAGAAGATGCTCTCCGAAAAGGCCATAAAGTTGGCTCTCTTGTGGGCGAAGTGGAAGGGGCAAATAACAGATTAGAACCATTAGGAGCAGCTGCAGGGGAGGCAGCAATAGTCGAAGCGGAAGGAGAGGTGGCAGCAACAGGAGAATGAATACTAGATACAGAGATTGCTTTGGCAATAAAGGGAAGAGCTATTCGGATGCCCCGACGAGCTTCAGGAGTTTCAGAAGGAGGCGGTTTAGCAAGTATTTCCTCTATTTCGCTGTGATTTATCTCGCAACTTTCCACTTTCTTCATGAAATCGCGAAATTCTTCGCGCTCAACCTCATTTACATTAGCACTAGCACGTTCGTCAAGATCATCATCCGAATCACCTTGATCTGGATCCGCATCGTTTGACTCACGAATGATAGCTGGATCATGTTGAGGCGAATCGCCAACTGTATTTCCAGATAGCTTCTGATAGCAATTTTGACATACTCGAACAGGTAAAGTGGCATGTAGATGACGCAATAGAAACCGATTCGAGCTGCAATTTACACAGACCAAAATGCCACAGTTGCGGCAATGATGACGCCGAAACAGCAATGTGAAAGACTCGGAACAAACCTCGCACTGATTGGAATTAGCATCAGGCTTCCAGAGTGGAGCTACAAGAGTGTTATCAGATTGACTGCTACGCTGTTTATTAATAGCATCGCTGATGATATTGACCCATTCTTGCTTCTCCTCTTCATTCCTAAATGGAAATTTCTGTTACTTTGCCAAAGATTTTAATCAATCAAGAAATGCAATAGTCTTACCTTGTTTTAATTTTAAATGATTTCGCTGGTGACTCGATGATAAAGGCGATCTGACGCTCAGGATCATTTTCACCCAGAAGAGTCAGTTTGCATTTCGAAAGATTGATTTGTCGATTCAATGCATAAGTACCCAAAGGTGTCTTTTCTCCATAAAGCAGTCTATCAGAGAATAACCAGAATTGAAACTCTTTATAGCGTTTGCGACATTGTTTTAATAATGGTCCTTCACGTAGAAACTTTCTTTTCTCATCATCCAACAAGTCAATACGATAAGCAGGATCAATCTGCATCATCACATTCATGATCTTATTCTTATTTTCACGTGCTCGTATTGCTTCATTATTATAAGATGCTAAAGCACAGATTTTATCTAAAGCATATTTCACAGTATTATAATCAGCATGACTTTCTGGTGTATACTTTAATAATTGTTCCAATAATAAACGATATCGTGGAATTCTTTGTACAGGAAGAATTAATAAAGATTCTAATGATTGATTAACAAGTGGATCTTTTTCCATTTTAGCAATAAAGTCAGCAAAACGACGATTAGAAGTTAGTAAATAACCACGTCTTTGCATAGCTGGTTCATAATTTACTAAATAATTCGTATAGATATCAAAATTAGCTGCCATCTCATTAAATAATTCTACAAATTTCAAGTTTTGTGATGAAGATCCATCTACAGAGACATTCGTATGTAATTTATAGATCTTTTCTAAGAGATCGAATTGTTCTGCAATATCCGATTGATCCAGAATCTTCATTGTTCTTAATGGTGTTATGACATATTCTAAGGCTAATTTTAATCGTTCTATATAGGTTAATTCAGTAGTGATAATCTCTTGAATGACAAATGATCTTTTCTTTGCGTGCTTTTCCTGGCCATCGTTGGTGTTGGTGTTGTTATTGTCATGATTGGTATTGTTGTTATTGTTGGGATTGGCTTCTTCTGCTCCTGGTGGAGGGATAGAAGGAATTGGTGAATCGGAAGGGATCATCATCAATACACTCTCTTATATCATAACCTGTATGATAACAAGGGCCAAGGAAAGTCAATCTCCACAGTTGATCGATCTTGGGTCTTTTGTCAGGACAGATCTGGAGAAGACATTCCATGGAATCCAACAATAATCTACATCAGAATTTCGTCAATTATCCGTTATCTGTGATACAAAACAACAAGATATGAGATATAAGAAGAAACACTATTGAATATAATAATGAACAATCCGTTGGTCAGAGATGGAAGAAGGCTGAATCAAAATCTAAACCAAAATGAAGAAAGAATGGTACTTTACTACTTCTTCGACAAAACGATCGTCACGAGGGCTTCGCACGTGGTCACCCACCGTACTACTGGCCTCGCCTGAGCACGCTTAACTTCCTAGATCTGACGGGTTAGGGTGCAGTAGTGCTAGTATGAACGATCATATCAATTATCATCCTACCTTACAATAAAAGGCATTACTTTTGAGCTCCTTCTCCTCGTCGGCTATCTTTCTTCATTCTTTCTTTCTTAAGCGACGAAAGGAATGATAGAATCCTTTAAAACTGACAATATCATGCAGTTATTCCTCCATTAGATGAGAGGTTCATAGTGAATGAAGCAAGAGTTAAGCTATGACTATTCACTGTTCTTCTATCTTCTTATCTCGTTGGTTATGGTCGTGCTCGTGGCCAACAGTGATGGTAGTAGTTGCAGCAATGGCTAAAACGGAGTGGAGCAAGAGGATGATGCTCGACCGCTAGGTGAGGTTCGCTCGCTAATCGATTGAATTGTTCTGCTGAGACATCTTCTCTTCCATTATGTCGACCTTCATTTTATGGTTCTTGCATTAATATGTGCAACTCAGCAGAAGTAGGCTGTACGGTTGTATATATATAAGCCAACTTCAGTTATTGGCACCACCCCTTCACTCTCTGTCGAAGAGAACGACAGAGGAGTGGAGATAATACTAGCAACTAACAACAAGTGATACTGTGTCTTGAATAATTGAAACACGATATAATACGACATCAATTGGGCTTTTGGTTTTTCTCATTCGATTTTTCCCATCCATTGACGGTATTAGCGAGTGATGATGAGAGTACCACACTTCTTCAATTATATAAGATGAGATGAAAAGGGGGAGACTATCTTGTTTGAGATAGAACTATGTCGTGGATAGGGTTAGTTCTCCTCTTTTGGGGAAATTCTAATTAGTCTGTGGGTCAGTGTGTGCTAACGTTGAGCAGATCTGATACTCCGGTTCACTGCGAAGAATATCGCAAATAGAGATGATCTGCTCGGTGCCTTTGCTATCAACAATTTTGACTTTCCTGTGTGTGGATATACCTTATGATGCGAGCTAGATGACAAATTGAGATGACATGCTATGGCAGCCCCTCGTTGTGGCAGACAAGAGATCCTCACCTATTAACCTCATCTCAACTCAATATGGAGCCTCCCAAGTGACCAGATGGAAGCCAATCCCTAGCCATCCTCTGCCAGCAGGAGAGCCGCCAGACGAACGAGGACGTTTCCGCATGAGAGTGAGAGAAGTTGTGGCCTATCCCTCCAGTTGAGCTACTCATCTACCTTCATCTCCTCTTCGTCCAGAGGCTTTGAGATCTCAAAGCGTACTGGAGAAGAAGACAAACTAGCGACTGAGAAGAGAAGAGCAGAACAATAGTCAACTTGCCTTCGCTTTCTTCGTGGGCCCATCCCACCTCTCTGATGAGTAGCAGCAGGGATAGAAGACGAGGAATAGAACAAAACGGACTGACGAGGAAAATTGTATCGCATGTGCTGGAGGCGATAAAGCAGCATGGATCGAAGCGTTGGATTTGACTGCATGTTTTCCACCACCACAGATCCGATGTGTGTCGTGTTGTTAACACTCGCCGTGAAATGGTAGCCTATCGAGAGAAGAGAATGAAGGGCTGTTGGTAAGAGCAGTGATGATGAATCTGGAGTAGCGACGTATTGAATGCTGTACGTAAGATGTGATGAATGATCATTGTCGCTATGCTACTTGTCTGCGTTATATCTGTTTACAGGATAGGGTGATGATCAGAGATATGAGTTCGTCTTTTGAATAAATGACTGCTCTTTGTGCTAAGGAGGAGGCCAATGTTGATCTCCTTTTTCCTTGTGCAGTCAAGGCTTCTTTCCATAGACATGCTGTGTCTTTGAGAACAGAACGAGTTAATCGGGATTGGTTAATTGAGTTATATTCTCTATCTATGTAAGAATAGAGAAGAGCAAGCTGAAGAGCAAGAGGTTGAAAAACACATCAAACCCATCTCCAAAAGAGGTTGGAGTCAGAGTTACACCGTTTGCGTTTGGTACTATACTTTGATGCCACGAGCAATGTCAACCATTTGTTCTTCTGCTACAGTCGCACCGAAAGCTGTTCCAGAGCATTCATCGTCAATATCAACTTCAGCAGCTTCGGTAGTATGTGGAGTATGCTCTCTTTTTCTCTTTCCACACGCTACAGACTTCTTCATCACTTCATCCTTGCTATCATAAACATCAGCATATGCGATCGCCAACGAAGTATCTGAAAGAGTGAAGATGTTTTCAGGTAAAGGCGAGCTGGGAATCCAATCTCCTGTGATCGAAGTGTCTGTTGCACATACTCATCGCTGATTCGAAATTGCACTTGATTGCCTGTAGTAGGTGGTAGCTCTTGATATTCTCGACGAAGTAGAACGAGTTTATCACGATATGGAAAGCTGGAATTATCGGAACATGTAATCACTCTACGACCAAGCTCCTCCCAAGCATTGCAATGTAGTATGTCTCTGGGTCAGATGGGTTTCTATCTCCTCGAAGCAAGGTTCCGATTCGACTAGGTGTATTAATTTGCTTTTCCAAGACTTTAGCATCCTCTTCAAGCCCTAGCTCAAAATTCGTTGCTGCTCTCCTTGCAATATCTTCGACTTCAACACCTCAACTTTGCAGGAAGTCAGAAACCATTAAATGACACACCTCATGGATAATCTTTACCACGTGAAGGAACTCTTGCCTATCATCTTGCTGGCTATTCTCTTCACTGTTCTTGGACTTGTTACGTGCGCAAGCGTAGGTAACATCGAAGAGAGTTTTGGGTCTTCTTAAAGACACATCTCTGCATAAAAGATTTGTTCAAGCGAATGGCCAATACATCCCATCCTCGTAAGCACACTTTTGTATAAATTTCCTTAACTTTGTTATCATCAATTTCGGGGTTAAAGAGGAGTGCTAATGGCTCGAATAAAACGAATGTGTTTGGATCATTAAAAATCTTCCTGGTCTTCACGATTGCTTTCAGAGTTGACTGAGGAAAAATAGGTCGATCCCCTAGATAGAGACTATCATCCCTTTGAAGGATAATGATGTCATCAAAAACTTGGGCACAAATCCCCCTGTGCAAAGGGTGTTTTCGTTTTCCGGTTTTCGGAGTTTTGGAGCATTTTCAAATTTACGGGTTCGGAGATGGGTTTGATGTGTTAAGTTAAGGACGTGGTGTGGAAATCCGAAGTGGGCCCAGCAGGCCAGCCCAGCTGCTCTTCCTCGTCACTCAATCAATCATTCCACATTTGGATGACTTTGGATAAGCCAGCTCTCTGCCTTGGCTGAGACAACTGCTATCCCTTTCCTTCTTTCTTCTATTGTGTTCCACGCTATTTTCCTTTGTTAAAGGCTTGGAAAACTAACTCATTCTTGAAGAATGTCAAGAAGAATTGAAATCACTGTCCCTAATGAGTACGTGCACTCCTCATATAACAACCACCTCGCACCTTCCACTCACTTCTTATCCATACTTGATATCTTCTCTTAATCTTATAGATGGGTTGATCCTGTGCGACGGATCATTGAAGATGCTGATAAATGCAATCTCTCTGAGCAGTAAGACAGAACAATCAATCCTGCTGTATGCTTAGCGCGGATTCACTCACTAACACTTATGATCTCTATTAGCTCTGAAAAGCCTGGTATGGTGGTTGAAGTTCCAGGATCGACCAAGACAATCTTCCTCATCACTGTTCCTGGACCTGCAGTCTCTTCTATGCTGGAGACTTTCAGGTAGACATCACGCTCCCTATAACCAATTCTTTCTCTTCTTGTTTGTTTTATCAACTATCTTATCATATGGGCAAATAGGAAGAATGGTATTGGTACTAGTGTTGGACGAATCATTTTGACAAGTTTGGATTACATGAAACCTGATCTAACCAAGGTAAGGCAGTCTGCTTCTGCTTCTCTTTCACTCTCTTTCCCTTATTATTGCAAACAACCCATTCCCTTGGCATGATTAGCCTCTTGCTAAAGTTGACCTAACAGAGGATAATATGAAAGTGAGTGAAAAGGATGTAAAAGAGAAGAAAGTTAATCCTTTAAAGGGTTTGCAACACTTCATGAAAGCACGTAAAACCACGGAGGAAATGTACAATGAGATATCGAATAATACAAATATGACTATTAATACTTGGTTGAATCTTATTGGTGCATCAATTATGGCTGCTGGTGGATTGACTACAAATGTCAATGTGTTCATCGTTGCTGCTATGCTTGTTTCACCTATCATGGGTCCTATTCTAGGTTTGTATAGTTCATGTCTCTTTCTTTTCTTTTACAAAGTGTTTAATGTATTTTTACTAATATGTGTTAGGTATGACCATGGGATATCGTGTGGCTGACTTTGACCTGTTCAAACGAGGTTTTGTTAATGAGATGAAGATGGCTTTGACTACATTCTTGTGTGGTTGTTTATTTGGTATGGCTCTTGGAAATGTTGGCAAGACATATAAATGGCCCAATGATGCTATGATGCCTGAAGGTCAAGCATTCAATCTCATCATCTCAATCATCGTCTCTGCAGCTGCCGGTTAGAAACTCTCTCTTCACACTTGCCCTTCTCTGTTTCTTATCGCTATCTGCACTCTTTCCAGGTATGGTTTTGGGTGTCTCCTTGACTTCTACTGGTGGAAATGCTCTTGTCGGAACGGCTATTTCTGCTGGTCTCTTGCCACCTTTGGTCAATGCAGGAATGATGTATTCTTTTGCTGCAACCTATGCCCCCTACTCAGAACGACAGTCATATTTTGACACGGGCACCTATAATATCCTTTTCTATTTCACACATGTTGTTACCATTGTTATCGTTGCCAACTTTGTCTTCTGGCTCAAAGATATTGATCCGCGGTTTAAGGAAGGAGAAGACTGTGATTTTAACGATCTTCCTGCTTTCGTTGAACACAAGAAACAATTGGAAGAGAACGGAAAGAAGTTCACAGAGAAGGAAAAAGCGGAACTCTTTTGGCGTAAGCTTCTTTATTGTCTTCTCATCGTAGAGTATTATTTGACGCTTTCCTTTATCACGCAGAAAATGTGGGCTTGGAATTGAAGAGCAAGGCGGTGGAGATGAAAGACAAAGCCACCCATTTCCTCGATCGTGTTGGTATTCATGCTGAATATGGTCCAGTGGATGGACAAGAAGAAGGGGACTATGATGAAGATGAAGATGAGGAGGCTGGGACGGAAAAGAAGCGCGGTAGACGGGAAACTGTCAATCCACTTCATGCCTCCAGTCGGACTGAACCTCGGAATAGTCTATCGATCAAGGACAAAGCTAGTATTTCTGGTAGCCTTCAGTCAGAACGTCAGCTATCGAGTGCTCAATCATTGGAGACCATTCGCGAGCAAGTTCGCTCGTTCTATGCGACAAACAATCCTTCTAAATTGGGTGAGGTGGATTCCATTCTTGAAAGATACGCAGGTCGTGAAACAGAGCTTCTTGCAAAGTTACAAAAGCAATATGGTATTCGTGAACAAATTCGATCATTCTATGCTTCCTACAATCCTGCCAAGCAAGACGAGGTGGACTCTATTCTTGAGAGATATGCTGGACGCGAAAATGAACTTCTGGCGAAATTACACAAGCAATATAATGTGCCATTCGAAGGTTCCCCAGTGCCCTCCTCGAAAACCTCCACACGTCTTTAGAACCAAATCTTATTGCGCATATAATGGTCGACACTTGCAGGTCTTATTATTCCGCGCATGGCTGTCTTTGTAAATGAATATAGTAGATTGATCGTTTGAGTAGTGAGTGGTAAGGTAGATGAGTGTTTTTTCAACATAAAGTTAGTTAGGCCGCCTTACAAGTAATAATTTGAGGCTAAAAAAGACATCAAAACTGTTTTGGCGCTAAACAGTGGCCGGAATATAGTCGATTAGGCGAATCGTTTATACCACAAGTTAGTTTATGTGCTGCTCTTTGCTACCAAGGGCATGTGAGTATGCAGCTCGAAGAATGGTCCAGATTACTTCAGCTTCTGCTTGATCACGCGGAGCAGGAAATACAAGCGTGCAAGCCGGCACGACGGAGCCACGGATGGGATGGAAGCGCCCAGCAAATGGATGAGTAGTTCCCCATTTCCTTTCCAAACAATGTAAAAACAAGGTAGGGGGAAGGACACAATGACCTCCAACCAACCCGCCTTCACGACGAGGGGTCAAAGGAGAAAGACGGACATGACCGAACTCTGTAGAGGCATCGCTTTTTGCGTCGCCATCATAAGACTGTTCATCCGTATGCTCTCGGTTTTTCTCATCTGCTGTCATGAGAGAGAAAGGTCCGGGAACATAGATCACTTCGCCATTTCCAAGTTCAAAAGGAGTTGTATTGATCTTTATATGTTCAAGCGTCGTCATTTGTTCAACCAATTGCTATTTTGAGAAAGACATGGTTAGCAATAATTACAAAACATAGGCAGTAAGTTATTAGGGGAATATACTCACCAACAGAAGCCGTAACTGAGCCTCATTTGAAGGTGGAGGAACATAAGACTCCGTGCGCATTGGCAATTCAAAGGAATTTGCGTTTAACATGGGTAATAAGATGATAAGAGATGATATTAGCAGCTCTGAATTGCTTGAAGGGAAGTTGTAAGCTATCGAAGCCCTTTTCCATCGAGATCACAAGGCGAGAATACGCAATTGTGACCAAATATAATGCAATCTATTTAATAAAGGATCCTACGAAAGGATTCACAGAGCAACAGACCTTGAACTGGAACTCTTTTAATAAATAATAGCAATAAAATCACGACTGACAACGACAGTAAAAAATATATAAATTTTTTAAACTGACGATGACAGATATTTATGAACTAAAGCAAGAAAGCAAGCTAATAATTCACTGGAGAATGAAAGAAAAAAAATATATAGAAATCTTCTTCCAGTTAATTTGATGAAGTGAATGAATGACTGCAATGACTGACTGACTGACTGACTCTGTTGGGTTAAGTTATGATTTGGTGGTGGGCGTGATGGGAGTTGAAAAGAGCGAAATCATGGGTTGGAAAAGACTGGGAAAGCAAACCCGCACCCACCCCACGCAGACACGGTGTTCAAGGTGAAGAGAGAAGCCCTTCCAGAAAGCTCTAGAAATGAGACTTCAAACTTTGGCTTTTCTACTTTTTGGGTTGGAGTGACTTGGTATAATTAGGACCGTAGTTAACCATGTCTCTTCTCCTTATCTATACAACTTCAACGTATAATAAAGCGCTAAAGCACATATTATAAAGTATCCTTTTATTTCACTACAACAAGTCTTGATCTTCTAAATCTTCCTCGAAACCTGTGGGAATAGCAGGGGGAGCGGGAGCGGGAGCTGGGGCCGGAGCAGGGCGGCTAGGCACCGCAGGAAGAGGACGGCCGGATTTGGAGGGCGTGGGAACCGAGGGCGGTGCTTTCGACGAAGCTGGAGCGGTAGGATTCAGCTGCACAGGAGAAGCCGCCTGAGGAGCAGGAGGGGTTGCGGAGCGGTTGGGGGCCAGAGGTGGAGGAGGAAGAGAAGAAGTGGCCAAAGAGCTGCCAGCATTCGTAATGAGCACATTTTCCACCTCTTCGTGGGGAGGATATGAATCGTTGCTGCCGACTTGATCGTTGGTTGAAACACCAGTTTTGGCATCGGGATGCTTCGAGTGACGCTTCTTCTTTCTCTTTCCAGCCTGGAAAAGTGCAGTATCCATGTCCTTTGCACCTGCGAAATTCTCGGGCTTCAAAGAACCATACTCATAGACATAAGCCGCCACACAGGCTCCAAACATAGGTGCGAACCAGAACATTGATTGCTGATGATAGTAAGTTCCAGGAATATTAGCCCATTGTGCAACAAGAGAAGGACCGAATGAACGAGTAGGATTGATAGAGCAGCCATCAATAGGCAACAGAAAGAGATGAGCCACCATGACGGACATAGCAATGGGATAGACACCAAGAGGTCCACCACCTTCTGTTGGAATATCGATGGTGGAGAGAACATTGAACATCAGAAGCGCAGTACCTAAGCACTCAGCGAAAAACACTTGTCCACCATTGAACACCGATTCATCCCAAGAATTCGATCCAAAGGCACGAGCAGCAGGCCAATTGTCTCCAAAAATAGCCCACAGAAAAAGGGCACCAAATATGGATCCAAGCATCTGACTAAGGGTGTAACAAAATGTGCGAATGAAAGTGGTACGCCCAGCTACGAAGAGACCTAAGCTCACAGCACTGTTGATGTGCGCACCTGGTAGAACATTTGGTTAGTACAGGCAGTTCAAACATGGGACATAGCACATTTTACCTGATAGAGGACCAAATATCTGAGCCAGTACAAGAATACCGAATCCAAACGAAGCAGCAACCATCATGAGATTTGGATTAGACAGATTCAAAGTAACCATGGCACAACCACAGCAAAGCAGCACGAATAGATGCATGGCGAGAAATTCCGCCAGACAAGCACGTAGAAATTTATTATCTATATCCTCCCATATCAGAAATCTCTTCCCAAAGATCTCTAATACTGCTGGTACATTTCTAGGTGGCATGGTAGCTCAATGAATTATATCAATTGCTTTTTCACCCCCCTTAACTCTCTTTTGTGTTCTTTGATGGATCGGATCGCTTTTGGTGACCTCATTGTTGAATAGTTTGGACTAATATAGCCAAAAGTGTGAGATATTAATGCGTTTATTGAGGTTTCTCAGATCAATAGGACGGTTTGTCCCAGCTGGGCTTTGGGTTGGGTCTGCTGTCTGCTGTTGGTGAACGTGTTCTCTGCCAACTGCTGGGCGGTGGCTTTGTTTTGATCTCAGAGGAAATAGCTTTGAGAACACAACTGACTGGGTCAAGTGGTGACAACAGGTAAGTATCTTATCCCTCACTTCATCTATGTGAACTAGATGAATCTTCTTCTTCTTCAACTCTTTAAACTAACTGAATTGTCTTGAATTTTTGCTTTCTTTGTTGATTGGATTTATTCGATAGTATCATCCAGAAAAAGCTGTACGGATGTCGTCATTACTCAAGAATCTCCCTTTGGTCTATTCTGATGTTTATCATAAAGTACCATTGTTTGATTATAAGCTACCAGAATATGTAGAATATGGAAAAGTTCGATTATTGATGGGAGAAGAGTACAATACACTAAAATTCAGAAGAGCTTGCTGGGCAGAGTTCCTTGCTATGATGTTCTTTGTAGTGATGTGCTGTGGATGTGCCATGGTAACTTTGAAAGCTGAAAGTCCTAATTTGATGCAAGTTGCTGTGTCCTTTGGCTTTGGTATCATGGTTCTCGCTCAGTTCGTTGGTCCTCTTTCTGGTGGTCACATCAATTGTGCGGTTTCTTTTGGCCTTTGGGTTGGCGGTCGCGTTTCTTTTGTGCGTGTAGCCTGTTATACTTTCAGTCAGATGTTGGGATCCGTTTTGGGAGCCTTCTTTCTGTGGGCAATCTTTGGAACTCACTGGCCTGCTGCTCGTGCTTTTGGATCGAATTCTTGGGATGAATCAACCTTTTCTGGTGGACAAGTGTTCCTTGCAGAAATGGTAGGAACTATGTTGTTGGTTTACAATGTCTTCGCAACAATTGATATCCCAACAGCTGGTGGTGGACCACTTGGTGTCTATCCCATCGCTATGTCCGTCATGGTGGCTCATCTCTTTCTGTTGCCTATTGATGGCTGCTCTATCAATCCTACTCGTTCATTTGGTCCTTCTCTTGTTGCAGCAATGGCTGGTATCTCGGGTAGATATTATCATCAGCAATACATGTTTTGGTTTGCTCCATTGATTGGAGCAGCTGTCACAGCGATTATATATGAATACGCTCCTCTCAAACCCAAGAAACGTGAGGCCAAGGAGAATATGGAGGAAGCTATTTTCATGGCGGATAAAAAGCGTGGTGACAGAGATGATGAAGATGAGGACTCAAGAAAGGATCATGATTATCATGATGATGAGGAAGATGAGCATGAGCGGAAGGCCCTGGATTTGCTCCCACAAGACGATGATTTTGATCCAACTCTTTAGAGTTATTCACTTCGCTTTGTGTAGAGAAATTGAAAGAAACACCCTTATTATAAGATTTGATGACTTAGAACGCACACCCACATCTTACTTTGAGAAGATGCGCGAAAACACAATCTCTCAAGTAGCTTACGCTTTCTTGATACGTTTGGATGAGCGAGCAGGAGTCTTGGTCTCTTGTTGTACTTCCTGTTCTTGTTCTTCTTCAACAACCTTGTTGCGCTTGCTGCCAGCAGACTCTTCCTGGACGGAGTTGACTGACGAAAAGAGGCGGGGCAGACGACTTTCGAAAATGCGCGCAACCGTTTCTATAAACACATACCATCGATTAGCCAGAAAGAAGTTCTAAAGAAAAAGACTGCACACTGACCGCTATCCACTGAACGCTGGCGATGATCTGCGCCCGATGGGAGGTTAGAAATAGAAACACTTTCACTTTCAGTGGAGTCCTTTGTGACAGAAGGTTGAGAAACAGAGAGCGTCTTTGTATTAGAGGTGGAAACGGAGGAGTTCCGACCAGCCAGCAAAGACTGCAAGAAGGACTGGGCTAATTCTGATGGTCTCGCAAGATCAGCTGTGTTCTCTGCAAGCAAGGCGGAAGCCACTCCACGCTGTAGAGAGATAATTCAGCGAATCAAACAATTTTGTTATAAAAGCAATCGAACAGAAAGCCAACTTACCACTTGATGGCTAACAGGAGCGATGACGGGTGCGACAGGTCGCTCATCTTCTTCCTTTCCTTTCGATTTTCCGCTCACCAACTGCACACTTGCAACGACAGAAGATTTTACACGAGCAGCAGGAGTTGGGTACTGTTGTAAGTGTTTCTTATCATCAGATAAGGTGCGGTAGATGACTCCTTCCGCACACGCCAATAATAAGCCCTTGGTTTGTGGTATCAATGAAGCACTTAAAACCTCTGGGAGGTTATCCAAGCGCTGTGAATATAGAGGAACTTCACTAGAAGGAGAGAAGACGGCTAAATTCTCTGTTTTATCCGTTTCACTCTCAGATCGGTAGATAACGGAGATCCAACCCTCTTCAGCGATACCGCCAGTTGTACTTGATTTCACTTTTGATGGGACAGAAAGGATGGCAGACTCATCATTTGCCACACAAACATGCTTCACAGCTCCTCCTGAACAATAATGTTATCCACTATTAGATAGTTCTGTTCACAATCACAATAATAAAACTATCAATAATAACCTGAAAAAGTCCACAGCAACTTTAAAGTTAGAACATCGAAAAGTAGTACTTCAGCTTCAGTGACTAGAACCAAATAAACCTGTCCACATCCTCTCGCCCCTCTTCGAGGCTCTAAGAAGTGACATTGCTTGATTGGTAGCTGACTTGGCCAGTTGTTGAGTGTGGCCACCAATGTAGCACTAAATCAAAATGCCATCCACATTATGCCACACGATAACATACATACAGCATATAACAAAAAGTTCATTACCTCACTGGATCCCATAACGTGATCAAATTCTGATAAGCAGCAGCAAGCAAAGAAAGATCCGCACTGAAGCATAAAGCAGAAACAGCGTTCTCTCTGAAGAGGGACAATTATATAAATATTGATTAAGGTAAGAAAAAGAAGTAAATGAAGTAAGCCACACAATGTTACCTGTATCGCAATGAATAACTGCAGCGCCAAGAAACGACAGAAGGGGCATTGGTGGACGACTGTGGTGATACAACAGTTCGTTGCCAGATCTTGATGAATCCGTCCTCACTGCCAGTCGCAACAGCTACACTATCTTTCTCTTCTCCACTTCTTTTAGCCGTGTCAAGACCAAGAGCTAGTGCAGTAACACTTGCATCACTATGAGGTCCAGGTATTTGACTCACAAGAGTAAGAGGAGTTTTCGATGCAACTACTCCTTCCCACAGCTTCAAAGATGGCCGACTCTGCAGGTCCTCACCACTCTGTTCGTCAACGGTGACAAAGTACGTGATACCTACTCACGGTGAAAATGTAAGATAAGTATACTAAGACAAAGAACCATAGCAATCGGAATGACCAACCTAAGGAAGATGTCGTGGCAGCCATTTTTGTGACAATAGCCGAAGATCCTCCCAATACTCTCACCCCGCTCACCACCTTCGCCCCATCAACAACTGTGCCTGACAGTGCATCAAAAAACTGCAAACGACCGCCATTACCACTGCTAAGAATGATGGATTTTGATGATATAGGTAGCAAAGAAAAGCAATTTCGAGTAGCATCCGCACGACGAAGAGGGATCTCCAGACCAGTCCATGCCCACGTAACCTCAAGACTGAAACAAAACACAATGATTAGTATGATCAACCACGAAGAATGAGATACATAAAATAGCTCACTTTGCTGCATTTACAAGACGCAGAGAGTTGTCTTTGGTAACAACCAATACTTGTCCACGAGTTTCTTCAGCATTTGCGCTGTTTCCACCACGACTACCAACAACCGCCAATGAGGCGATAGGTGCACCCAAACGAGGAAGAAATGCAGAAGGTTGAGCAGTTGTGCGAGTGCGTTGTGCAGGCCAGAGTACAAGAACAGCTTCATCAGCTGCAGAGTACAGATAGTCTCCACGGGGGGAAAAGGTCAGAGCAACCACAGGGTGAGCATGCCAATGCAAGCAAGCACGAACTGGAGAAATACTTCCATTAGATCGTCCCTGATAGAGAGGTGGTGATAAATCATATGCTAGATCACGAAACAAGAATATTTTGCCACGCTTTAAGCCAGCTGCCAGCAACCCAGAAGAGTGGCTACACAACACTGTAACCTCATCTTCTAAATCAGCCAGACAGATGGAGTTAACCTGTCGTAGACCTACGGTTGTAGCGAATATTTTTCGGCTATGAGCAGAAAGCAAGACTAAAGCTGTATTTTCCACAGAGTTCGTGGAAGTGGAGGAATGTGATCCTTTCAATGAGAACGATAATGTACACACAGCCTGAGGACTGGAGACAACAGTCAGACGATCATCTTCTAATACTTCTTTCACCATATCAAAACGATGCACACTATAGGTCTTGTAAGCGGTTTGTTTTACTGCTAGAAGATGACAACCTTCCCATTTTTCTCCTCCATATGCATCCAATACATGAATATCAAGAATGGATGTACCAAATTGGAAAGTATGAAGTGTCTTTGTTGAAGCAATGTCCCAGATATGAACTACTCCATCTTTAGACAAAGAAACAATGACAGAGGAAGTATGTGGAATGCCATTTTGTGTTTGCATACGACTAGTCAATCCAGAATCTTGTTTAAGTGATATTACCGTATCTTTATGACCATCATAAATCCCAACAAGTGTTCCACTCTTCACAGAGTAGAGATGAATAGTAGACCTATTAGAATTAAATACAATAATAACATAATAGAAATAAGGGTGTCAGATCAAATAGTTCACCTACCCAACAGCAAAAGCAACCAAGCTTGATTGATGACCTTCAATCAACAAAGGAGAGCTAGAAACAACACTTCCAGCCAGAGGCTGCATGTGAATCGAAGTTGTTAGCTCAGAAGAACTTGACATCCTTTCCAATGGTTCTCATACAACTGCTCCAATGGCGCCCCGCTTATTACTATGCGTGGGGAATTCCATCCCCATTAACATCACTGGAGGACTCACCACTCTACAAAGACTGTACAGTACAGATCAGATGATTGCAGCCAAAACAATGTTCATTAGAAGGATCGCCTAAATGATAGCATAGTGAGTACGCAAAGGAGTTGCGAGCATGTTTCATATAAAGCTGTGAAAGAGAATTTCGAGACATGTTCATGCCAAACCAAAATAGAAGAAACAAAACAAAAAGTTGTGAGACCAACAGTAGATAAGAACCAACATAACACTAAAGCTATGTTCTTCAGACGAACTGATTCCCTTTTGCAGTTAAATTGCGGCAAACACCGGGTGTGTGTGTGTGTGTGGATTGAGGCTTTGCCGATAGCTGCAACCAACCAAACAATGACGAAAATTAGAACATAACACTATACTAACTGAGTAGTAGACATTAAGTGGAATTAATTAGTTTCAATTAATAAATCCCCATTTTGATAATTACGATGATACAGCAACAACAATGCGGAAGACAGTATTGTGCAAGTAATACTGCCCAGGTCCAGTTGCTACAAGCTGAAAGAATTGAGAAAATAACATAGGCTTGCCAGCTTCAACTTGTACTTGACCTGTCACGAAGACGATCAAAGTGGATCCATTAGGGCCAAGCTGGAAGTCAGCAGTGAGCACATTGTGAGGGACATCCTTCATGCTCTATTTACAGAGAGAAAAGACATCACAGAAATGACGATAAGAAGAGATATCTAGTGAGAGAAAATTCAATACTAACCCGAAGTTTTCCCACAATATTCTCAGATCCTTCCACTTTATTTCCTTCCATGGTTAACACGGATTGAGGTTGCTAATCACACATAACACAGAATAAGATAAATGCAAATCCTTGTTAGTCAAGAAGGTAATGATGATAAGAAGGATTGAAAGGTAAATCTAACTCACAAGAACTCCTGATAGAGCATCAGGATTAGAAAAGAGATTAGAATAATAAAAGCTTATGAAAGCTTTTCCAATTTCTTCAGGTGATGACATAATCTATGTTAAGAATAGAACAATATAATTTATTTTTGATTCACTAAGAAAGAAAGAGAGAGAGAGAGAGAGAGAGAGAGAGAGAGATAGAGTAGACAGCTTACTTGATGAAGTGAGACGAGGGAAGGGAAGGGAAGGTTGTTTTTGTTTGTCTTTCTTCTTCTTTGGCTTTCTTCCATCACAAACAAAATCCCACACATCCAAACAATCTTCTTCGATTTAGAGATTTGGAACTTTAGCCCCCTTCTCCTTTCCATCCACAACCATACATTTCAATAATAACAACAGGCGTTTTCTTTGTTATACTATCTGAGACAAAAATGTCACGAAGCTCGAATTTACCGTAGTATCTTATCCCATGTCACATAAACAGTATCATGGATTAACTTACTGCCCGAAACTAACAAGCCACACCACAGATTTCTATATAGGTATATCAATAACTACCCAAACCTAGCCACACGCCCAGTTTAACTATAATTTCGTTACATTTATTTATTTACTTATGATCATGATCTCCATCAATACAATGATCATGTTCGTGATGACCACATTCAAATGTCATCCAAGATCGAATCGAGGATCTGCGTGCTATGTCTGGACGGGGTGACAGAATGGGACCATCACTTCTTTCCTTGTGAAAATGGGAATAATGTCCGTAAGTTGCGGCATTATGTTTATCGTTGTCTAACTCGCATTGCATCACCCATACTTCAGCGAATCTATTCACAACAAAACACAACCGTAACTACAGCACTATAAACAATAGCCAACATACACTCACCTTTCCTCCCATGACTCTTCAACTCTTTGCTTTTCATGGACATGATCTTTAAATAAATAATCACCATCGTTTTCACCATCCTTTTGTAGCTCTAGCGTCCACAAAATTAACTTTGTTTCTTTGTCCCTCATACAACAATACTCCATATAAGGATCAACCCCATCTTCATTGCTGATACGAGCATGAAAGTCAGCATTACGAGCTAAACAAGAGACCGAAACTGGAATAGCTTCGGCAGATTCAATAATCAGGTTATCTGGTACCATCCTTCCCGTCACTAGAGCTCGTTTATGAGCGCGGCGTAAGACAGAGTCGATAGGAGCCACAACATTAATTATGGCAATTCGTAGAATACAAAAATCACGGCGAAGTTTATTAAAGTACTCTAAGTACCAACGAACATCTCGGAGTGAGCCATCCACCAGAACATTCTTTTTATTTAGCAAGGCGTCATATGTCAGCACCTGAACAATGCAAATAGCTAACATAAACTATAGTAATACACCACATAATAAACTCTATCATCTTACCTCAGAAATATAACCAACCTCTTTTTGTGTTAAATATCCCATAGTTCCAATATTCCGCCTATTATACCCATCAAACTCTGGAAGAAGTTCTCTTATGGCATCAGGATCAACATTCACAAATGCATCTAAAGGAAATAAATCTTGTCGATTTAACCATTGTAATGTATGACCTTTCCCTGCCCCCATAGGTCCTGCTGTAAATACTATCCAATTTTCTAGAGGTGCCTCACATGTCACATTATCAAATCGATGATCTTTAACCCGAGTTTCTAAAAATAAATCAATTAGCTGATCATGAAGGAGCTGCCGTTCTTCAGAATATCTCTGATGATAATTGTAATCTAACATACTTCTCTGAATCCTATATTTTCCAACAAAAGGTGCATGAGGAGAAGCATAATTATCCTCTGAGCTTCGACTATAATCATAGTCATCTTTAAGGGTAAAATTTAGATATATTGGTGATTTTTGTGACATAGTGTTACTAAAGAACACACTATGTAGAGCCTTGGATGAATATCAATGTAGATCAGGCAAGATATCTGTGAGAATCAAATCAAAAGAAGATGGTCCACCCCTGGCACAGCATGAAACTGAGAGATTCCCCCACTAACCAGGAGAAAAGCGCGGTGGATAGTGACGAAAAACGACTTTTGTGGTTAAAACCCAATAATCAAAATTTAATGTTGTTAAGATGGTCATGATGATGTGACCAGTATATATTCAATCTTTCAAGAAAAATTGGTCGGTCAACTTTCATGGTACACCAAACAACAATATACAGTACTGACAAACTCATTTGTAATTCTTCTGACTTTCCACATTTATTCTGACTTGCTCTTTTTACGCTCAGCCACCTTGGCTGCTAATTTACGCTCGCGTTCCATGCGCTTCTCGAATGCATCATCAGCCTTTAAAGATTCCTTTACAAAACCAATAACCCCAACACCATTGTTGATGATGCCCTCAACAAATGAAGCAGGAGTGAAGAACTTCGCAGGTCTTGCCTTCTCACCTTTTTCAGGCACTTGAATGCGTAACTGAGAAAAAAGAAATTATTTGAGGAAAATTAATGGTTGACCAAAAAGCTTACCACTGGATTAGTAACTGGGGAGATGATAGGAGTGCCTATGCACGTTTTAACCCACTTGCCATCCATTCTCACTTGGCAAGTACCACATTCACCCTTGCCACATTTGTACTGAATCTCAACACCTGATCTACGTGCAACAGCTGAGATTTTTTCTCCAACTTCAGCTTCTGCTTTCACTGTCTTGTGAGTTTGGACGAACTCCACATCCACTGCAAATGGATTCTTTGCTTGGGCCCTTCGCAGCAAAGAATCAGTTGCAACCTGAAATAAGTTTCAAGCATTTATCACGACAACTATTTAAATTTGTCAATAGTCAATCTTGTCCTTACCACACGTCCAATGTGAAATGCATCCGACAATTGGACAATGATCAGCACAATCAACACCGAAAAAATGAAGTGCATCTTTCCTTATAGAAATGAAAGAACTTGCAAGTTGATGAAGCTCTATCCACTAAAATCAAAGAAGTCAATGAAGTGGATGGTAGGATGCCCTGTAGTAGTAGAAGGATTTGAAGCAGAGCTATCAATCAAGGTAGAGAGGTGAAAGCCAACTTGAAATTCGTGCGTTCGTGAGGTGTTGTTCTGCAAGTGAACTGACGAACTTCATCTTCGGAAAAGCTGAATATCAAAGTTATAAATCTCTTCTTCTGCTTAAGAAAGTCGTCTCGTCTTTTCAACCTCAACCTACCGTTCTGTCCTCCTTCTGGTGGAGATTGTGATCAGATCTTTCCCCTTTGTTCTAGTACAACAACTAACTTCTCAATTCCATTGTCATCATCATTTGATATTCTTTGCAATCACATTTGCACTTGACAATATCTCCTTGCAATTTTCTTTATTTTATAATTGAAGTTACACATTTTCGATTAGCTTTGTGAAATATCTTCTTTATCGCAATGGAGGCCAAGTGGACGTTGATTTGCTTTTTACTACTGATCTGCTCGCAGTATATTAATTCTTTCACATTCTTGGGCAAGGTAGGTCTAATTTCTTTTACTTTTCTCGAAAGATCACCTGGCTAACAGAAGTCTGTTTGCTATGATAATACTCCAGCTCAAAATGCCCAAAATTCAGAATGTGCAACACAAAATCCAACAAGGACAAAAATTTGGAAATAAGAAAGTTTGTGTAATCACAGGGACATCGTCTGGACTTGGAAAGCAAGCAGCAAAAGCCTTGTTGCAGACTGGCCAATGGCATGTCATTGGCGCTGTGCGTGATTTGGACAAAATGGAACAGGTTAGATTGCTTAAATTCCAACCCATCAATCTGATATCCCTGCTGACTTGAAACACTCTTTGTAGGTGGCTGAGGAGGAAGGATTTGATAAGAAAGACTTCACCATGATACATTGTGACCTTGCCTCTTTTGCTTCTGTTCGCAAGTTTGTTGACGACTTAAAAGTAGGTCCTTTTTGTTTCCTTTTTATTTGTACTTCGCGACTGATTTTTCTGTCCTTCAGGAGTTCAAAGTCGGAAAGCCTCTTGATCGTTTGGTGTGCAATGCTGCCGTTTATCAACCAACCTTGGACTATGCTAAGTATACCGAGGATGATATCGAACAGCAGATTCAAATCAACCATCTGTCTCATTTTCTTATGATCTCTTTGCTTATCGATGATATGCGCGAAGCTGTTCAACCCCGTGTAATCCTTGTGGGCAGCGTGACCGGTAATGACAATACAGTGGGAGGTGGAGGTGTGTATCCCATTGCAGATTTGCGAGAGCTCGACGGACTGAAGGCGGGCGCGAAGCGACCCATCGAGATGGTTGATGGCTACAAATTCAATGGAGCTAAAGCGTACAAAGACAGCAAGATGTGCATGATGATGACTGCCAACTTTCTTCATCAGAAGTATCATCGGGGCACTGGTATCACATTCTGTTCTATTTATCCAGGTTGCATTGCAGAGTCTCCTCTATTTCGAGAGAAGCGTGCTTGGTTCAGAAAGTACTTCCCTGTTTTCATGAAGTACGTCACCGGAGGCTTTGTAAGCGAACCGGAAGCTGGCCAGCGTTTGTTCCAAGCCATCACCGACCCTCGCTGTGTTAAAAGTGGCGTCTATTGGTCTTGGAATGGCGGACCACGTGAAAACCGCGGCCTAGAATCTCTTGATCGTGGAGGACAAATCAATGGTGGCGGCGGATCGGGTGGTGGATGGGACAGTATTTACGAGAATGATCAGTCCGATAAGGTTCTGGATCAAGAGAAGGCCATGCTGATGTTCAAGTATTCAACCGATATTACCGGTGCCGCTTGGCCGTTAGCAAAGCAACCTGTCAGTCCTTGCCCCACACTAGCCGTGATCAAATTCGTAACCAACATTCTGGATAAGCAAGAAGCAGCTAAAGCCAAAGCACTCGGCACTGCTGGATCTACCATTGAGCAGCCTGAAGCAAAAAGCATGGCCGATATATTGCAACGCCTTTCATTGGCTTAGTTGCTAACCTTTGTTTTCAATTCCGTCTGACCCTTGGCTGATGATTATCAGCGATTTTGTTCTTCCTGTGCTTATTTAACAGTACTTTTCTCAGCTTGAAATATTCTAACTTAATAACTGGATAACGGTATAGGATTGTTATTTAATTTTAGGCACTTAGAGCGATCTCTCCGTTGATCAAAACTACTCAATAATGCCTACTTAGCACATTACTGCGCCTCTACTTGTCCAAAGCAGCGTGAATCTTGGCCGTGATAGTATTCATTTCATCATCAGCATTGATGTTGGCTACCTTGTCACCATAGTACTCCAAGACAGGAGTAGTTTTGCTATGGAATTCCTGAAGACGAACGCGAAGTTTTTCCTCAGTGTCATCGCCTCTCTTAACAAGGGGCTCGCCAGTTAAATCATCTTTGCCTTCCTCCTTGGGAGGATTGAAGAAGATGTTGTAGGCACGACCACTTGCAGGATGAATGAGTCTTCCGGTCACTCTCTTGATAAGCAGCTCATCGTCAATGTCCAAGTTGATAACCTTGTCGATGGTGACACCTTGCTTAGCAAGAAGATCGTCCAAGATCTTTGCCTGATTCACTGTGCGAGGAAAGCCATCGAGAATGAATCCCTTTGCACACTCAGGTCCTTGAATTGCTTCAGCAACAATTCCACCGACAATGTCATCACTAACAAGCTTTCCAGCATCCATAACAGCTTTAGCTTTACGACCCATAGCAGTACCAGCTTTCACAGCCTCTCGCAACATATCGCCAGTACTGAGATGGCACAGGCAGTATTCCTCTTTAATACGAGGAGCTTGAGTGCCTTTTCCAGCTCCAGGAGGACCGAAGAAAATGGTACGCCTAAAAAATATTGGGATTTGTCAGAAGACTATCAAGATGTACTTGCAAGTGCAACTATGATATTACTTCTCATTTTTCAACTCGCTGCAGCGGACACGACGCTCAATTTCGCGAATAAGTTCCACAGTAGCAACTTTACTGATATCAACGACGGACATTTCTTCAAAATCTTTCGCGAATGAAAAGTTTATCGATTGCTCTCACCACAAACTCCCCAAGTTTCGATGTTGTGCAGAACCGCAGGCGGCGGCCACCTCTGGCACTATCATTACCATGCGAGGGAAGAAGAACATAGCCGTTGATATGGTGATGTCTATTTACATCTACTTCCTCAATATGACTATATTACCCATTTAAGTGATAACTGTTCAACTTAATATTAGGAAAGAATGAACAAAAAAGCTCTACTTTCTAAGGTTATCCAAAGAATCAGTAACTTGAACAACAACATGAGAAGTAGAATAGATCTTCGCATCCTTAATCAAGCCAGTTGCGACTTCATCATCAATTTGCTCTTTGATCCACGCCAAGGTTGGACGAAGACCGTCTCTAATCGAGATATTTGGTGCCCAACCCAGTTTTGCCTTAATCATGGTGTTATCACTGTTGCGACCACGGACTCCCATGGGGCCAGGAATATGCTTCAAAGGGAGAGCCTTGTTTGCCAACGACATCGCGAAATTGGCCAGATCGTTCATGTCAATCATTTCATCAGTACCGAGGTTGAGAGGCTCAACACAATTAGACAACATGATTCGGATGGTGCCAACTACACAGTCCTCAATAAACATGAAAGAGCGAGTTTGCAGGCCATCTCCCCATACCTCAAAAAGCTCCGTGCTTGTGATAGCCTTGCGACAAAAAGCAGCAGGAACCTTTTCTCTCCCACCCTTCCAAGTACCCTTAGGACCATATACATTGTGATATCTAGCAATGCGGGTCTTAATGGGAAAATCCTTGGCATAAGCAAGTGCCATCTCTTCTGCATAAAGTTTTTCTAAACCATACGTATCTTGAGGGCGAGCAGGCCACGCCATGTCTTCCCTCAGACCAATGTTCTCAGGATCCATCTGCAAAGCCTCGTTATACACACAAGCAGTGGAAGAATAAAAATACCTCTTCACACCATTTTGACGAGAGGCTTCCAACATATTAAAAGAGATCATGGTATTATTGTAGAGCAAGACAGATTGGTTTGAAACGATGAATCCCATGCCACCCATATCAGCAGCAAGGTTATACACGTGTTGACAACCAGCGGTGACTTTCAAACAATTATCCAAAAGTCTCAAATCCACGAGATGAAATTCGTCACAGAACTCCTCGGGTTTCATGAACTCATTCTCCACCCAATCCGCGCATATCACATAAAATCCCTGCAAAAGAAAAGAAGAAAAACAAAATGGACAATAATTAATAAAAATGTAGATCAAGTCAAATGGGAGGTAAAGACAGACCTCCTTCTTCAATCTCTGAGCGAGATGAGATCCAATGAAACCCGCACCGCCTCCAATGCAGACTCGAATCTTCCCTTCAACAAACTCTTCACTGTGCTCTTCACGAAACTTTAAAAATATTTCAGTGAGATTATGAGCTTCCCCTGTAAAACTTGCCATGTTTTTGAATGGTGAATGGTGTCAATAGTGCAGACTTTGTTGTTGTTGGTCAAATCGAATTTAATCCACGTGCGGGATGGTGTTGGAAACGAAACCTCGCTTTCCCGGTTCCGGTGGGGCGTTACAAAACAGAGTTCAATTGTACTATAGGGTGCAATAACCTCCCCCCCCCCCGTCCACATCTCTTTTATTGTCTCCACAACTATTGCCTTTTCTCTTTACACTCTCCTCAAAAACACTTTTCCTCTGGTATACACTATTTTCAAGAGATTTACTATTGGGGGAAGTCACAAATTTTCTCAGAAATCATTCCTACCCCAAGAACAGAACGGAGCAAAGGAAGAAACTTCTCCAGCCTGATCAAACACGTATTTCTTTTGATCTACTGCCGATCGACTTGCTTGGAATCGAGGAGGACAGAAAGATTCTTAGTATAGAATGTATCAGCATACATTCCATACTAAGCACCTTTCTTACCTCCTCGATTCCAACATGTGCTTTCCTGCCACCCAACGACGAGCAGCAATTAACACCCTTTTCGACTGATTCTGCTTCAAAAAAAATGGTAGATCTATACTTAACTGATCTAAGTTAGGTTGTTGGAGCGTAGTGTTGTGATTGGATGCATCGTTATGGTCGTGAACTCATTGACCCCTCAAAGTGCGGAAGAATCGATCAAGCTCGTGTTCAGGTACGATGACAACCCCCATTAACATTCCAAATGTCTAATTTAATGTCATGAAAAGTGTTGGGTTGGGTTAGAGGCTCATTATGACACATTATATTCAAAAATCACACTGTCGATTTTCGCCACTTCACTCCCTAAGCTCCTATCACATATATTTGCACTATTCACATATCTACATCGTGGCATTGTGCGCCAACAGCCTCATGTGGTTGATTTCATCTTGTTTGGTGGCAACCTTCGCTTCTCTTACAGCCTTTGCAGCTGCCTTTGCTTGGATAGCAGTAGCTTTTCCCGCTGCCTTCATCTGCGGGGAAAGTGACGCTACTCTCAGTGCCTACGCCTCCTTCTGCCGCTCCTTTTCTTCCTGCTTACTACCAGTAGCGTTAGCCATCTCCACTGCCGTTGGTAAGAAGACAATGTCTCTGGGGAATGAGTGCGCTATCTCATTCAAGGAGATACATCTCAGCAATGCAACGGGTGAGGCGGGACCTACGTCCAATACCCTCTCCAATAAAGCCATGCCTAAAGACAAATTCTTTCTTCTAGAGGTTGTGGGTCTTATTTGGCTTTGTGTAGTCGGTGAAAAAGATGTTCTGTGCCTCTGTAACTCTCGATCTGGCTCAAGAGCTCTATGTGGCATCATGACTGCCATACACGAGTTTGCTTGCCCACTGTTCAAAAATCTAATGATCATCACCCTAAAACAGTAAGTTTTGTTATCTTTGCTACGCATCTGTGTAATTTTACTTGTATTTGTTGTTTATTGTAGTGTTTTAGGGCAGGGAAGGTGACAAATGGCCCCGCTACCAAAGCCCAGCAGAAGGAGTTCGCCAGCGCATTGAAGACAGTGGAGATGGCTAACGCTACTGGTAGTAAGCAGGAAGAAAAGGAGCGGCAGAAGGAGGCGTAGGCACTGAGAGTAGCGTCACTTTCCCCGCAGATGAAGGCAGCGGGAAAAGCTACTGCTATCCAAGCAAAGGCAGCTGCAAAGGCTGTAAGAGAAGCGAAGGTTGCCACCAAACAAGATGAAATCAACCACATGAGGCTGTTGGCGCACAATGCCACGATGTAGATATGTGAATAGTGCAAATATATGTGATAGGAGCTTAGGGAGTGAAGTGGCGAAAATCGACAGTGTGATTTTTGAATATAATGTGTCATAATGAGCCTCTAACCCAACCCAACACTTTTCATGACATTAAATTAGACATTTGGAATGTTAATGGGGGTTGTCATCGTACCTGAACACGAGCTTGATCGATTCTTCCGCACTTTGAGGGGTCAATGAGTTCACGACCATAACGATGCATCCAATCACAACACTACGCTCCAACAACCTAACTTAGATCAGTTAAGTATAGATCTACCATTTTTTTTGAAGCAGAATCAGTCGAAAAGGGTGTTAATTGCTGCTCGTCGTTGGGTGGCAGGAAAGCACATGTTGGAATCGAGGAGGTAAGAAAGGTGCTTAGTATGGAATGTATGCTGATACATTCTATACTAAGAATCTTTCTGTCCTCCTCGATTCCAAGCAAGTCGATCGGCAGTAGATCAAAAGAAATACGTGTTTGATCAGGCTGGAGAAGTTTCTTCCTTTGCTCCGTTCTGTTCTTGGGGTAGGAATGATTTCTGAGAAAATTTGTGACTTCCCCCAATAGTAAATCTCTTGAAAATAGTGTATACCAGAGGAAAAGTGTTTTTGAGGAGAGTGTAAAGAGAAAAGGCAATAGTTGTGGAGATGATAAAAGAGATGTGGACGGGGGGGGGGGAGGTTATTGCACCCTATAGTGTAGGGATAAGTCAATTCCGAATTACATAGCCACAACACAAAATGACACAAAACATACACTTCATTAGTAACAGATAAACAGCAAGAATAAGAGACATAACATTGGCCTCAACATTGATTGGAATCAACGAAACTTAAATCAACAAATCCCTTTGTTTGCGACTAAGCCGAGAAAATATAACTAACACCATTTAAGACAAAACATCAAACAAGCATAATTCAGCTGGGAGCAGAAGACAAGAACATTAATCGCGAATAGCTATGAAACAAAGAATAGATTTCGTCACTGGTTAGCCCAGCTTCGATATTATCGCAATAAGTAATGCAAGCAGAGTTCTGATCCCTGTCGTTGTCCAGACCATCAGCGATGGCATGAGCACCTTCCGTGCTCGCTTCAGTTTGGTTGGTTTCTACGGCGTCGAATATGATATCATAATGATCTTCTTCGGCTAAGGCGGCTTTGGATGGCTGTTCAAAGGAATTGGGAGAAACATTCTCTCCTTTGCTGCCATCATCGGTTTCAGACGATTCTTTGCCTTCCGTCAGGACTTCAGAAACATTCTGATGTTTGTCGTTGTCCAGACCATCAGCGATGGCATGAGCACCTTTTGTGTTCGCTTCAGTTTGGTTGGTTTCTACGGCGTCGAATATGATATCATAATGATCTTCTTCGGCTAAGGCGGCTTTGGATGGCTGTTCAAAGGAATTGGGAGAAACATTCTCTCCTTTGCTGCCATCATCGGTTTCAGACGATTCTTTGCCTTCCGTCAGGACTTCAGAAACATTCTGATGTTTGTCGTTGTCCAGACCATCAGCGATGGCATGAGCACCTTTTGTGTTCGCTTCAGTTTGGTTGGTTTCTACGGCGTCGAATATGATATCATAATGATCTTCTTCGGCTAAGGCGGCTTTGGATGGCTGTTCAAAGGAATTGGGAGAAACATTCTCTCCTTTGCTGCCATCATCGGTTTCAGACGATTCTTTGCCTTCCGTCAGGACTTCAGAAACATTCTGATGTTTGTCGTTGTCCAGACCATCAGCGATGGCATGAGCACCTTTTGTGTTCGCTTCAGTTTGGTTGGTTTCTACGGCGTCGAATATGATATCATAATGATCTTCTTCGGCTAAGGCGGCTTTGGATGGCTGTTCAAAGGAATTGGGAGAAACATTCTCTCCTTTGCTGCCATCATCGGTTTCAGACGATTCTTTGCCTTCCGTCAGGACTTCAGAAACATTCTGATGTTTGTCGTTGTCCAGACCATCAGCGATGGCATGAGCACCTTTTGTGCTTTCTTCAATACCTGCAGCATCGAACAAGAGCTCATAATGATCTTCTTCGGCTGAGGCGGCTTCGGACTGCTGTGTTAAGAAGTTTGGTAAAACGTTTCCTTCGCCATTGTTTGCCATCACAGGCGAACAAATGTTCTCGGTGGCATCAGTTCCAGGCTCCTGGCGCTCGAAGGGAGAATCGCCCCAAGACTTTTTCAATAATTGTGCGGATGGGGCTCTCCGAGGTTGCAACGATGGCAGCGAACTAGAGCAAATACTTGTAGCGCTAGAATGTTTCCTACTACGCGAACTTACACTGTCCTAGACATCCACATGCTTAAGATTAGTAAAGTGGACAAGCATCTTTCCATCAATCAATTACCGTATTTGTGAATGACGAATTATAACGAAAGACCTCGTTAATGAAGATATCTTTCACTTTCTTCATATCAAGTAGTTTCTCATCTTTAGGAAGCTCATCAAGCTTAATATTTTTGTGCTTCAGCGCTCGCAGCTTGTCTGGGATATTTATTACTAAACGAGAGTAGGGTTCGTCCGGTTTCGTAAGATAAGGCGAGAACGCCACTTCCGCTAACACGAAGTCAAGATGAGGATGATGCATTTTAGAAGTGCGCTTCGGATGTTGTACTTTTTGTCTATGGGGTGATCCTCCTTTTTCTTTTGCGAATTGAAGACGCCGTTTCCGAACTTCCGCTAATTTAGTGTTAATCTCTTCCAGCCGGTGGTTAACTTCCTCATATTTTCGAATAGAAGGGAGACTATGGTTATAACTTATTGTTGAAGCAGAACTACTGGACATTGTTGTTCAGAGGAGAGTGATACTTCTAATCTTTTGTCGTTATCTCTTACGAAACCTCCATTGACAAATCGACTAGCCTCCAAATCTCAGATAATTGGAGTAAAAAGTCCACTTTGCGATTCACCTCAATTCCCTCTCTGCTGTGGCTTGAAAGAGTGTGGACGATCACCATTCTCATCAACCAACGATGAATTTAGCTTTAGTTGATGGTTGTTTGCGTAAAGGGTAAGTGATTGATTTTGTCTAAATCTCTTTCATGGTTGAGATTTCTTCTAATCTTTTTTCTTAACTTCGTATTTTTCAAGGACTGGGATTGGGCTAGCCCGCCTCCAGCAGCTCAGATTTTTGCGCCGTCCAGCGTTAAACACTTCTCAGGTTGATAGCTTTTCTTTTGAGTATTGTTTTTCCTGCAAAGAGTAATGCTGTGGCTTAACTTCTTCGCAATAGTTGCGTGAAGGTCGTCGCACTGGTGCTTTGGCAATGAAAGTTGGCATGATGACAATCTTTGATGGATATGGAGTGCGTATTCCCGTCACTGTTTTGCAATTAGATAGTTGCCAAGTTGTTCAAGCCAAACGCGTGGAGTCAGAAGGGTACACCGCCCTGCAACTAGGAGTCGGGGAAGCCAAACTTAAACGCGTGAAGCTTCCTCAAAAGGGTCATTATGAAAAGGCTGGAGTTATCCCGAAGCGAAAATTGGGCGAATTTCGTGTGACTCCCGATTGCATGCTTCCTGTCGGTACAACAATTGAAGCTTCACATTTCGTTCCTGGTCAACTCGTCGATGTTTGTGGAATTTCCAAGGGCAAAGGATTCCAGGGTGTGATGAAGGTCAGATCATGCGCCCTTCTTTCCCGCTTTTCTTCCTGATAAGTCTGTTGTGATTGTACTGTTAAATAGCGATGGAACTTTGGTGGAGGTGCTGCAACTCACGGCAATTCTCTTTCTCACCGTGTTCTGGGCTCCACTGGAATGCGTCAAGACCCTGGCCGTGTGTTCAAAAACAAGAAAATGCCTGGTCGCATGGGTGGTGAACGTGTCACCGTGCAAAATCTTCAGATTGTTAGAATTGAACTTGACCGTAAACTGGTCTATGTCAGAGGAGGTGTTCCAGGAAATAACGGAACCTTCTTGCGAATAGTGGATGCTGTGAAAGGACCTTTCTCTCCATCTCCATTGCCTGTACCAACTTATAAGCCCACTGGCAAGGAACAATCTGTGCAGTGGATGCCTTTGCCCAAGAACGATGTTGGAGATTACAAGGAGCCCGATGATCCTTATTAAATACGATGAGTGGACAGAATGCAATGTAAATGCTAAGTGCATCGCATCTCTTGGTGCTAGCTTGATGTTAATGTTTTGTCGTTTTCTAGCGAGTAGCAACCAGGCCCCTCTTCATTTCATCGTCGTCTTGAGCACCAAGCAAACACAACTAGCCTTGAGTTTTTCCGTTCATAATACCAGCGCATTGGAATACGCAATACCATTTCCATTTGGTGCAAGGATGAAATCCGACTAAACACCCAGCAACTGTCGTGCAAAATCCAATTTCTTGATTCTTCTTCTGACAATCTTCTTTTCAAGACCCATCCAAATATCCTATGTCCATCTTTTCTTTTCTTTCAATGAAATAAATACCATAATCCACTGTTAGCATCTGACTTCAATTGGGATTTTGTGTTTTGGTGCCTTCTTGAGCAGAACTTGATATGGGGTTGCCCATTCAACGCCGTAAAACAACGGAAAATTTATTACAACTTGACTCATGTAGATACATTTACATGACATGACGGCTTCGGCTCAAACGGTGGACACCTTCGGAACTCTTCTGTTAGTGCTCTTTTTGGCGAACATTCTAAGCCTTCCACTGGGGAAGCAATGGACTGCGATCGTAGTGTTCGAGCGTCTTTGGCTCTTCCTTTTAGTCTGATCAGCCTTCTTGGTTACATGTTTTAGTTTCAGATCAACGGTCTCAGTAATTGCACCACACATGCCATGAAATTCTGCAAAATACGACACAATTTAATACTCAAATAGCTTTGCGGAAAATTACAAGAATAAAATAGAATAAATAAAAAAAATTACAAGTATAACTTTGCAGTCCTTATCACTGCAAAATAATCAGGTGGTTTCACGGGGTTCAGACACCTACTCCAGATAGAAAAGGAAATTTTGATATAGATATCCTTCTAAAGATTGGGAAAAGAAGTAGAAATCATTCTTAAACTTCTTGCATCTCTGGATTTCGTTCGATCACTCGCTCTGGTTTCCTGCTGGAAAGCACTTTGGTTTCTTCTGATCTAATTCTCTCTTGCTGCCAATCCGCTATTACTTAATAAAAGTTGGCATAAAGATATGATCTTTTCTGAAAACATGAATGGCTCTGTAAAGAAAAATAGGAAAATGCTAGATAGCACAATTTAAGACCAACAAAATACATGTCCATGGATGTTTTAGTCTATCTACATATGTATTCCATACGTATTGCCCTCATACGGTGTGTCTTGCATGGGATTGCGTGGGATTGCCCTTCGTCTGCACTCCACCCCCATTCAACGTTGCCTTGGCAAAGAAGACCACCCCATTCTCATCTAGCGAACCTAACAGATAATTCTTACTAGTTAATTCACAAACGATTTAATTAACTTAACCTTACCTTTGTTCAAGCATGCAATTCCATCCACTTTTCATGTGGATGGTATTGGCTACTTGTCTGTTTATTCAGGCCAAGCAGATTTTGCCAAGTAAGTGTCATCAACCTACTGAAGTCAAGTGGTCATTTTAAAAAATTGTTTCCAAATAAAATAGACGAAGAAGAAAATTCTTTATCCAACAACTCTCCCATTTCGATCAACCATCCACTCATACTTGAAGGAAGAAGAGTGGAGGAGCTCGAACTCCAAGACAAGAAGAAAGCCAACACTGCGACGGACAGTCCTTCCAATGCTCCCACCACTGGTCCGACTGAGATTTCGTCTACTATTGGCTCCTTTCGTCAGTTACCTATTGATCTAAACTCCCGTGACAAGCCATTAAATTCTTTTCCTTCCATGATGCCGACATTCGTTTCCACTGCTATCAAAGATAGAATCTCCCCTATACCAGCTTCAATATTGCCAAGTGGAGCTCCATCTATCTATCCTACCTTTATGCAAACATTCTCTTATATTTATGGAATTAACGATGTTGCTCCAGCAAAAAAGGGTTCTTTGCCAAAGACCGCTGAGGTCAACGCCAACTGCTACTACACGCCCTCAATGCGCCCAACAACCGCACCAACCGCTCCAACCATCGCACCAACATCATATCCTATCTGGTTTCCACCGTGGTGGCTACCTTCCGATTCATCTTCAAGCTCGTCTGATTCAGATAGCAGTTCCTCCGACGATTGTGCCAAAACTCCAAGCAAACCTCCAACGACCTCACCAACTCAACAACCAACATATAATCCAACCAAACCTCCCTCAAGCCTTCCGACAATGGCTCCCTCAGCCGCACCTTCGGTGTCTCCTTCGATGCAACCTAGTCAGTCTCCCACGATGGTTCCTACGATGAATCCTTCGATGGTTCCCACGGCGACTCCTTCGGTGTCTCCTTCGATGCAACCTAGTCAGTCTCCCACGATGGTTCCTACGATGAAGCCTTCGATGGTTCCCACGGCGACTCCTTCGGTGTCTCCTTCGATGCAACCTAGTCAGTCTCCCACGATACTTGCTTCCTTTAAACCTACTTCTTATCCTATCTGGTTTCCTCCTTGGTGGCTGCCTTCCGATTCATCTTCCAGCTCATCTGATAGTGGTAGTAGCTCGAGTGACTCTTCCTCAAGTTCTTCAGAAAACGAATGCGGACATTCAAGCAAGTCTCCGAGTAGATCTCCAACAGCAGTTCCCTCGTTGCAACCTACTCAGACACCCACGGCGGTTCTTACCCATAAACCTACTTCTTATCCTATCTGGTTTCCGCCTTGGTGGCTTCCTTCTGATTCATCTTCCAGCTCGTCTGACAGTGGAAGTAGCTCGAGTGACTCTTCCTCAAGTTCTTCAGAAAACGATTGTGGACATTCAAGCAAGTCGCCAAGCAAAGCCCCAACAACATCACCAAGCAAGTTGTTAAGTAACCAACCCTCTTACAGCCCTACCATAATCCCCAGTCCAAGTCCTTCAAAGCCACCGACAATGGTTCCCACGGCGACTCCTTCGGTGTCTCCTTCGATGCAACCTAGTCAGTCTCCCACGATGGTTCCTACGATGAA